>BMAU01011869.1:0-50000 GCA_019973935.1 Trichonephila clavipes | reverse complement strand
TGCAACGAACATCGTGCGCGAAAATTACATGCCGACATTCAGAGTCCAAGGGCAAATTTATCATCATGCCGGATCGCTTCTACCATTGCCGGACGCAGATCACAAGTTCCTTCAAATTTATTTTACGGCAAACAGTGATGAACAAATTGAACAACGATGTCATTATAATGCGGGCACTAGACGAGAAATTGTGGGTGCGTTACAAGGCCTTTTCGATCAACACAATGAATTAGTTCGGTTGTTTAAAACCGCCATTCAACGAATGCCAGCCGATGACTATGCAGTTGTGATTCGAGCAGACAAAAGACCCGTTGGCCAACACGAGAGACAGTTCAATGCACCAACAATCGATGAAGTGGCGATCGTTATAGTTGGCGAAGAATTTGAATCGCGCGACATAATTCTTCATCGCAGAAGTGGTGACATTCAGCGAGTCTCCGAAACTCATCGCTCATACGACGGATTGCAGTATCCGATTCTGTTTTGGCGAGGAGATGATGGATATCATTTTAACATCAAAATGATAAATCCACAAACAGGTGAGGGAACGAATAAGAAAGTCAGTGCCATGAATTATTATTCGTATCGACTGATGATTCGTCAAAACGCTGAGAACCACATTCTGAAATGTAGACAATTGTTCCATCAATATATCGTCGACATGTACGCGAAGATTGAAACCGAACGGCTATTATATATTCGATTGAATCAAACCGAGTTGCGTTCTGAACAGTACATCCATTTACGAGACGCAATCGTTAATGATGGTAACGTCAATCCAAACGAATTGGGAAGAATGGCCATATTACCGTCTACATTCACGGGGAGTCCAAGGCACGTGCATGAATACGCACAAGATGCGATGACATACGTTCGCGCATATGGTCGTCACCTTTACATGTAATCCAACATGGAATGAAATTAAAGAACTTCTATTAGTTGGACAATCATCTTCGGACCTCCATGACATTACCGCACGCGTATTTAAACAAAAATTGAAATGTTTGATGGATTTTATTATCAAGCATCATGTTTTTGGAGAGACACGCTGCTGGATGTATTCCATTGAATGGCAGAAAAGAGGATTGCCACATGCACATATTTTGGTTTGGTTAATCAACAAAATTACGCCAGATCAAATTGATCAAATCATCTCAGCAGAAATACCAGATAAGCACATTGATCCAAACTTATTCGACGTCGTCACCAAAAATATGATCCATGGTCCATGTGGCGCATTCAACAATAATTCATCATGCATGTCTGATGGGAAATGCACGAAACGATACCCAAGAGAAAATTGTGTGGTTTCTGATACTATCACTGGCAATGACGGATATCCACTGTATCGTTGACGATCAGTTGAGGATGGTGGCAAATCCGTCGTTCTGAAAGTACGAAACATTGATATTGAAGTAGATAATCGTTGGATTGTGCCATATTCACCACTGCTTTCAAAGACCTTCAAAGCACACATTAATGTTGAGTATTGCAATTCAGTGAAGTCGATCAAATTTGCAACGAGAAACACACTATGATTCTGATGAACTGGGGACATTCGTTAGGACAAATTTTCCGCAGTTGATTCTAGAACAACGCATTGCGTATGACAGAATTATGCGTGCAATCACAGAACAAAGCGGTGGACTGTTTTTCATAGATGCGCCCGGTGGTAGAGGCACGACTTTTCTTCTTTCACTAATTTTGGCAACCATACGATCACAAAATAATATTGCACTGGCTATTGCATCATCTGGAATTGCGGCAACTCTTTTGGATGGTGGCCGAACAACGCATTCAGCATTGAAACTGCCGTTGAATTTGCAAAACACTGAAGCACCAACATGCAACATCAGCAAAAACTCTGGATTGGTAAAAGTACTCCAAACGTGTCAAATTATCATATGGGACGAATGTACAATGTCTCACAAGAAAGCATTGGAAGCGCTTGATCGTACACTGCGAGATTTCAGAGGAAACAGACGGATCTTCGGTGGCGCACTCATTTTATTGTCTGGTGATTTTCGACAAACACTGCCCATTATACCACGATCAACACCCGCTGATGAACTTCATGCATGTCTTAAATCATCAGTTCTATGGCGTCATTTACAGAAATTGACTTTGAAAACTAACATGCGTGTACAACTACAACGGGATGCATCGGCTGGAAATTTTGCAAAACAATTAATGGATATTGGAAATGGGCGAATGGAAATTGATGAATCTACACAATGTATCACCCTGCCAGAAAACTTCTGTAAGATAACAGAAAGCATCGACGAATTGGTGCAAAAAGTTTTCCCAAACATTGCACAAAACTACAAAAACCATCAGTGGCTCAGTACGCGTGCTATATTAGCAGCCAAAAATATCGATGTCAATACCATCAACTTCACCATTCAGCATAGAATACCCAGTGAAACGACAACATATAAGTCCATCGATACTGTGGAAAATCAAGATGATGAGGTTGTCAACTATCCAACTGAATACTTGAATTCGCTTGATTTGCCAGGCATGCCACCGCACGTTCTTACATTGAAAATTGTGGCGTACCCATCATACTTCTTCGAAACATAAATCCACCACGACTTTGCAACGGAACCAGACTCTCAGTCAAGAAAATGATGAACAATGTTATCGAGGCAACAATTTTGACTGGAAAATTCAAAGGTGAAGACGTCCTGTTGCCACGTATCCCAATGATCCCGACAGATATGCCATTCGAATTCAAACGTTTACAGTTCCCGGTGCGACTCGCTTTCGCAATGACTATTAACAAAGCACAAGGACAATCGTTACAAGTGTGTGGATTAAATTTGGAGAATCCATGCTTCTCACATGGACAGCTCTATGTGGCTTGCTCACGTGTCGGAAAACCTTCTGATTTATTCGTCTACGCACCAGATGGAAAAACAAGAAATATTGTGTATCCCACAGCACTTAAACATCTAATTGAAACTGAACTTTGTAATCACACAATTTTTTCGAAACGGCTTTGAATGAATTGAATATTTGTGTACTGATTTATTTCAGTTGTTTGCGTAGCAACGCGCGCCGGGTACAGCTAGTATATATATATATATATATATATATATATATATATATAAATATACAGATAAATATATATATATATATAAATATACAGATAAATATATATATATAAATATACAGATAAATATATATATATAAATATACAGATATATATATACATAGATTATATATATATATATACATATATATATATTTAATATAAATAATCAGTTACTTTTAATATATATAAGTTCAGTGGTGCAATGTACAACCCTGCAATGAAGGGGGAGGGCAGAATTCTAGGGAGCCCAAAGCCTGACTGATGGCATGTACATACTCTTTGTAAGATCTGGCTTGGGGGATGAAAATCGGACTTTGCAGGGGGGTCTTAATATTCTCTGTTACACCTCTGTATACAGTGCCAGTTTATCCATTGGGCGCTTGGAGCGGACGCCCAGTGTCCAGGATAAGCTGGACTTAACCAGATTTTCTGGTTATAAATTTCAATCAGTCAGTGCCAAGGGGACCTGTAGATCATCTGCAACCAGGACCCTGAAGTGAGCTTAAATCAGCACTGACTGTACAAGTAATATACTTAAATGATAGTGCAATGAATATTAAAAATGTAAAAGACTTCTTTATTATTAAAAGACAATCAAAGTCATGTGCAAGTATAAGTACTCTTTCCTGCACATGTTTTTTTCTGATATTAACTATTTTACTTAACATGGATGAGGAAACTAGAGTGACAGCCCATGTGTTGATCTAATCACACATGGTTCAAAATCACAAGGCATATTAGATATTAGTTAGCGCACTGCATTGTTAGACAGAATTAAACAGCCAAACACATTGAATACAGACACCCCCCCCCCTTTTTTTATCAATTTATGCATAAAAAAGTTAATCAGATATTAATAATAGAAAGAAGCTGAACTTCAAAACATACTACATTAATACAAATAAGCATAAGTAAAATAAGTACTATATTCAAAATTTCTTTGCACAAAAAATTACAATGTACAAGATAAAGACATATCTTTTCTATAAATTTTTTTCAGACTTCTTTTGTAATACATAAAATAAAGTTTTTTTCCTAAGTAGTTTCAGGTTGAAACGCATTTTCCTAAGTTCAGTTACTCAAAAGAAGTAATATATTAAACATTACTTATATCAAGAATAATATGAAGAACAAAACTATTTAATGCAATGGATTGTGCAATTACTCCATAATACTTGACTAGTTACTTTAATTATATAATACATAAAATGTTTCATACAAACAAAGGATTCATAGCATAACATTAAAAAAGAAAGAAAAAAATTATTAAATATACGTAAAAAGATGTCACATAACTTATAAATAGTTATGAAAATAAATTCATAATTTCATTAAGTATAAAAAGTATACTATTAATGAAACTTATGGAGAAAAGATTCTCATGAATATATTGTTTATCATTTAAAATAAAAATTTACTATTTTTTTATCCATTATTTTAAAAGTTTAGGTTGCATTTTACATCTATACATATAAATATAAATGAAGTGTCTGTTTGTAATTTGAAATTAACAGTTTTTTACTAAATGCATTTAAAAGTATATACTGTACTTATATGAAAAAATCAATTTTTAAAATTTTTGTCTGCCTGTCTGTCTTTCTGTCCGTCTGTTTGTTTGTCTAATCTCTGAAACGGCTGGACCAATTTTGACGAAACTTTCACTGGCAGATAGCTAATGTTATAAGGAATAACTTAGGCTACTTTTATTTTAGAAAAAAAATTAGAATTCCGGGAAAATAAAATTAAAACCAATGAAATAATGAGCAATATCCGATTCAAATAGGGATTATTTATTTCAATAGGGACTATTTTTATTCAATAGGGATTATTTTTATTTAATAGGAATTATTTTATTTTGCAAGCCTTCTGTCTCAACGATTGCTAGCAGTTATATCAAACTTTTTTCTTTGATTAGGTTGCTGCCATCTGCCACATTTCCCATTCATGTCTTGATCCTAATGATTTTACAGTCCTTAACTGCATTGTCAAAGGTCATGCGTCCCTTTCACCCCCTTCCTTGCGGCTTCGTTTGTGTTCGTGTTTCACCCTACTTGCCACTTATACCTATTTCGATCCTAAAGATTTTAGTCCTCACCCATCGACAGTGTCAAAGGTCATGCGTCCCTTTCACCCCTTGCTCAACAAAAAGCAAACAAAAAAATAAAACAAAAAAGCAACATAGATTCACGAAGTAGAAGAAAAGTTTTTGTAAATTCTGCGAAGTGAATAAACACTTTTTTGTTAAATTCCACGTGGACGAACAGCTATTTAACATAAAATAAATGCATCAGAAAGTAATATTAACGTATTACACATCCAGATAAAAATTACTTATACTATTTTTAGCATTTACTACACAAAATTTGTAACAATGTGTTACTTTTGCTGAGCAGGTAGGTGTTTTCAAAAATCGACCCACAAGAAAGTTACGGGGCGCCATAAATAATAATAACAATAATAAAAAAAATCAGCAATTATATCTAAAGACTTAAAATTTAGCAAACATGGTTTTTTCGTTCAGCTGAGTTATGTAAAAAGCTTTTTTTTGTTTAATTTATACAATTCACGTAAAATTAACTCATTAAAAACTTCTTTTTTTTTTATCTTTCAGTCTGTATTTTTAAATTTTTAAATTCACCCGTGCGAAGAACGGGTATACCAGCTAGTTTTAAGATAAAATAAAAAAACATGTAGGGATTATAGCAAAAGAAATACTGAATGTTTCTTCATTATTATACATGAAATTATGATTTTTATAAATCCCTTTTTACAAGCTTCAATTCTGCATCCGTCATTTAGAGAACAACCACACTGGTACTTGTGTATTTGCATCACTGCAGCCAAATTTATACAAAATGAATCATGCCATGACATCATAACAGCAAAAGAAAACAACAAAAAAGGGTTAATAAAGGTTCAACACTAAATGCATGCATATGTAAATCATCTGCTGCTTGCATGTTCCGATATAATAGCACAATTCACATAGTGAAAATTTGGCTGTGGTGATGTTAATATACACAAGTACTACCACATTCTTTGCATTATTTATAATATTTTCCCCCAAATCTCCTACCCACTATTATTTTAATTTTGAACACTTAAAATAATATATACTTTGTTTTCAAAAAGTATGACTACACTTTCAAATATTAATCAGAAATAAACAAACAAAGATATTAACTTAGTTTATGTTCTATAAAGAAAATACCAAAGTTTTTTTTTTATAATGTTTTACAACACAATTTCAATAAGTGCACTAATAGTTGTGAGCAAAATATCGAGTTAATACGAAATTTCTGACCATGGTCTATGAAGCATTGTAGGGTCAACAATTTGAATGATCACTGTAATTCAACTTTTTATTTCATCAGTGTCTCTAATTGAAGATTACCTGTATCCCTACAAGAAGAAGTCCGAATGTGTTATGCCTACAGATTTAGGTGTCCACGATATTAGATATTTTCTTCCCATTCATCCCACTTGGGTAACTTTTCCTCACTTCCAAACTCCAGAGTAGCGATATCCCATTTATGCCACACATGAGTTGCAAATTTAAATTTGATAAACCATGCTATATTTCGTGCTTATTCTTGCGGTGAAACCCTTTTGATACAAGAATGTTGAAAAACAGGGACATTGCACAATCCAGTTTGCATTTCATTAAATAGCAGCTTTAATCAGTACTTACGTACTATTGCACCAATGCCAAAAAGTTCAAGATAACTTACAAAGTACTCTCTAACCTTTGCTTTATGGAACATAAAAAAAGTAAGTAAAAATCTTTGCTCCTTTATTTTTACGTAATTTTTGTAAAGTGTAGTTACATTTTTTCGACACAACTTACATTATTCATACAATTTGAAACTATATAAACTGAAAAACAACAGAGTTAGAAATAATTTGCAAACACATTACAATTAGAAAAAGCAACAAATCAAGGATAGGAAATGTCACTTCTACTATGAGAAAATCCTTTACTTATATCTCCAGATTTTAATTAAGTATAATACAATGACGAATAACTGGGCACCTGTGGATAAAACAATATACATGTACAATTTTAAAAAAGGGCATCAAATTTATCACTTTGCTTTCATATTGAAAAATGAATAGCTCGGATATACAGAATAAAATCACAAAGTTCTCGATGGTTACAAGTCATTATTTTTTTAATCATTAAAAAGGAATTCAAAGAATTATCTGTGTTACACAAAAAATGCAAATTAGAAATCAAAGTTTTGATTTATAGTACAAAAACATTTCTGATACTTCAGAAACACATCAAAATTTAATCCATGTTGTACAGTTAACTCTATTAATAAATCCGAAAAATGATTATAAATATCAGGAATAACTTTATTTTCAATATTAATATAATCATTTTAAAATAACTAATACTGGGTTAACATCATTGGATTAAATGACAGCTTTTATTTCATTTGCTTCGTAAAATTATCCCAAAGATAACAAATTTAATAATTTTTTTTACCTGGGTTTGAATCTTCCCATCTTCTGTGACAACCCAATGAGTCGACGCTCGACATTCTTTGAATATTAATAATAAGCATATAAACCATCGGCTCATATTTACAGCCATCTTCTAATATTTTAGTTACGTGACTTTTTCACGAAAACTTTACTTTTTTAGTAACGTTTTCATGAAAATGTTTATTCAAACAGGTAGATGTACGACACAAAAAAGTGATTTTTTAAATAATTCTGCGCTTAACACAATAAGTCCCATTACAGAAATATAGCAGGAACAGAGCAACAGACGAAATTTATGATTACTGTAGCCAATTCAACAATGAAAATAAAGTTACAATATTTGTTCTTAGTATAGTTTTCTTTTTAATTAAAAAGCATCATTGCTAAAGTTAATGTCAAGTTTGTTTTAATTTAGAACTTGCAATATTTTACAAATTTCAGCAATGAAATGAAATTTGGAAGTACATTTAGGAAATAAAAAAACGAAACTCGCTTAAACACATAAGCAATTGGGATGAATTTTATAATTTTTTCTCAAAAATAAAAAGTATGTAATGAAGAACTTGTTATTTTGTAAATTATAATAATAAAAGACCATTTGACTCAAAATATTTGTCATGAAATATTATTAATATTAATGTTTTGGAGAATGGACAGAGGAGCGCTTAGCACTATCGGCTTCAATCTCCACCCAGTTATGTGCGTACTTTTCTAGTGTAAAAAATTACTATGAGAATTTTAATTTAAATAAGAAAAAAATTTCATTGAATGATGTTTATTTAAAATTTATATGTTTTGGTTTTATGAAAAAATTCATTAATAATAATAAAATTATGGCTCTAAGGGGAAAAACAACTAAAGACAGAACAGCCGCTTCCTATAAATACTTCTGTTTCTGAGCTTGACGTCATAATTTAATGGTGCTTTGCTTCAACAGTGTTTGAACGGGCATCTTCTCTGTTTCCTCGTTAAAATTTTCATATTTCCAATTAGTTTCTTTTCAAAGTAAGCTTGAAGTTGAAAATCAGAAGTTATAATGGCCACCAGTCGAGTAAGACAAAATTTCCACGAAGAATGTGAAGCTGGAATCAACAAGCAAATTAATATGGAATTGTATGCAAGCTACGTATATCTCTCCATGGTACGTTTATAGCGTGCTTTTAATGAAGATGCTACTCTAATTAAACTTAACTTTTTTTTTCTTAAGTAATTTCATTTCTGTAGATAATGTTTTGTATTTGTTTGTCGAATTAGATATTGTATATCCTTTTTAATGTTTTCAAATATCTATTCAGAAAAGTGAAACCGGTTTCTTGATTGTAGGGAGGACGCCATTTGGAGTTTTAACAGGCATGCGCAACTATGAAGCTTGAGGCAAATTTATCTACCATTGTTAGAAATGAAAGTTTTAAGTTATACAAAAAACTTATTTTAATGACATGTCATTAGATTCTCATTTTGCGAATTTTAGCAGTTGGTGACTAGTACGTCTGTTGAACAAAGGGGTTTCAGTTGCATCACAATGTTTTCACCTTGAGATGATGGAAAGCGCGGGTAAACTGATCATTATAATTGATGTTCTTCCCCCATAATTGTAGGCACAATTTTAGTTTACCAAATTCTGGTAGACTTTTATTATGCTATTACTCATGTAGAATCAGGATTCTTATCGCGTCGTGCTATGCTTATATTGTGCCAAAAAGTTTTTTTTCTTAAGTTATTGTCTGCGTTGTTTGATATTTTTTGTAAATCTTATTTCACTTAACGAAATTTTATAATCAATTTTAATGTAGCTTTTTCTCCTTAATCTTGCGAGTTGATTGCAGAATTTGTTTGCTTTAGTAGTAAGACGCCTATTTATCTTTATATGCTCGTTTTTCCCTGTAGAGTTACTACTTTGATCGAGATGATGTTGCATTGCCAGGGTTCCGCAAGTATTTCAAGAAGAGTAGTGATGAAGAACGTGAGCATGCAGAGAAGCTGATGAAGTATCAAAACATGAGAGGAGGACGAATTGTACTTAAAGCAATTGAGGTAATTATGCAATATTTTTAGTCTGTATGCTTTAATGAAAACTTGTTGATGTAGCTAGATCAGTTGGTGTGTAGAACTTCATAAAGCAACATAACAGGAATATTTTCCGTAAATTGTCTTAAGATATTGTGTAAACCAGTTTAATTTTAAGGAGGCAGATGTATGGGAAAGTGTCCCAGATTATTTCGGAAAGTTTTTGCATCTTAATTTATTAAAGTAAAGACTGAACAGTTTATAAAATTGTCAATGAATTGCTTAATGTTTTGTCTGTGTTTTAAAATATCGAATAAAATGAATCTCCACTAGGTTAGTGTTTTTACTTTAAATTTCATTTTGATTTTCAACTGTTGATGACAATGCAGTAAATTTCTAACTGAATAAGGAAAGATTAAAATTTATGTTTTGTAATTGAAACATGAGAATTTTTATGGCCTGTATATTTAATAATCAATATATTGGCACATACAATAGCGTATAACAAAATATCGATTTCTCCTGAACTAGGAAAGACTGTAGCAAAGAAGATGTCTGCGTTGAGAAGCACATATTAAATTTTCTTGTTCTTATATATATGTTTATTATAATGCATTATTTGCAGTTAACTTACATTAACATGAATATTGAGTTTTCTTTGCAGTCTACTTAAATTTGGCCCAAGTCAGCCTTTTGAGTTTGACACCCATGTTCTAGGATAATTATGCCATTGCTTGAAAATGAGTACTTTTGTTAAGAAACCTAATTTTTCCTATGAGTATGGTGTGGATGTTCAAAGGATAAAATACTAACTCGAGTGTTGTCCTTGTTACTGGACTGAAGATCAATTACCAAGCCCTGATGTAGATTCAGAGTGTGACTTTAATATAAATAGTCTAATCTAATTCTATTCTTAGGAGGGGGGGAATAAGGCTTTTAAAGGACAGAAAGATAAAGTATTGCTTATTTAATTTGTGTTTTTGTGTATCTTTCATTTTAATTCTGAAAGTTAAAAATTTTACTCTTAAGGGATTGTGTTTTGATTATATTTAAGAAGTTTGGCTTTGTGATGTTTGTCTCGGAAATATTACTCTCAAAATAATACATTACAGGTTTCTTTTAAACTAATTTATTTCTTAGCAAGTCTGGATCATATCTAACTTTTTTAAATAAGCCTTCTTTTTTATGCTTATTCAGTCATTTCTATTGAAAATTTGTTCTTCCTTTGTAGTATTTTACAATCGTTGAACTTAAATTCTAGGCATATTTTAAAGAGTTAGCAAAAACTTTCTCGCTCAATCTCTGTATCTAATTTAAAGTTTTTAAATAGTAATGAGGAGCAAAGAAAAGTATGCCCTAATAAGAAAAGTCCAAGTTTACTTAAATACTCTTAACAATTTACAATTGAATCCCTACTGTACCGCGAAATTTAAAATGCATGATTGAGTTAATGATCATCATTTTCTGTACATTCGTAATTTTTAAAAGGGAATTTTTTTCTTTAATGAATATAAATTTTATCATTTTAATTCTTGAAAATTGCTATAGATCATTATTGAACATTGAAATTTTTTAAGGTTAATCTTATTAAATGTAATGCATGTTTGTTTCAAAAGTTTATATTATGATTAATTCATTTAAAATCATAGAATTTGGTTTTAAAAATGAACTTGTGATCAAGTTATTTTGCATATGACTAATTTTAAATGTATTTATAGTTTAAAAGCTTTATATATTTTTTTTTTTTTTTTTTTTCTTCTCAGAAACCAGCTGTTGAAGATTGGATAAGTGGTATTGATGCCATGAAAGCAGCTTTAGAGTTGGAGAAAACCGTCAATCAGTCTCTTCTTGACCTGCATAGCATTGCTACCCGTCATAATGATGCTCAGGTAAATAAAGTATTAATGTAATAGAATAATATATATAGTGAATAAAAAAAATTTTAAATATTGTGGAAATAATTTTTAAAATTGTTAACTATGGGGTTAGAGATTCTTGTCCCTGGGGGAAAAATAGTAGGCAATATGACTTGTATCTTAAAATGAGAAAGTCTATTGCCTGTTTAATTCTGATGGAGTATTTTGTAGATTATCGGATTTTTTTTTTGTGGGGGAATAAAATCTTGTATACTTTATTTACTTGACGGCACTATAAGATAAAATTATACAATAAGGATTCAAAAATTAATCGGTACTTAGAATATAAGGATTAAATATTAAAATCAAAGGTTTTTGCTTGCAGAGTACAGTTTAAATTTGAATATTTGAAATTCTTCTAGATGTGTGATTTCTTGGAGAGTGAGTACTTGAAGGAACAAGTTGAAGCCATCAAGGAATTATCCGGCTACGTAACCAACTTGCAACGTGTAGGTACTGGTCTTGGAGAATACATGTTTGACAAGGAAACCCTGCATGGAGAGGAATAAGTTCATTGCACGCACAACAGTGTATTCAACCTAAATATTGGGTTTAATCTAAAGTTTAAAACAAAATCAATGTGAAATCCTTATCTTGTGAAATAAAGCAGCTATCTGTGTAGAAACTTGAAACAAATAAAAGTAACTGAAGATAAAAGTTGTGATTTTCTTGTTAAGTTAATTTTAAGATTCCATTTTGTAGCTGTCTTTTTTTCCCCCTTTAAAGTAGTAATTGTGAATATTTTTAGTACTTTTTATTCTGGATATGAGTAACTGAATGAAGTTCTAGTGATATTTCAAACTCTCGGTTAATTTGCAGTATATAGTTGGTCTGTATTTTTGTATTCTCTAATTGGTTGGTTATCTGTTAAATTTAAAAGTAAATTTATTTCAAGCTATATAGAAATGTTTCGTTATATTGTAAGCATCTGTTGGAAGAAATTTTCAAATCATTTTCTGTTGAAGTCTGTATTTACGATTCTGCATTTACAAATGGTAATAATCAAAACTAAAATTACTCGTGCAATTGTGACAATTTCTTGCTTGACCCCTTAGAAAGGATAATTAAAACGGTAATCAATTGACTGTTAGACGTCGATGAATCTTGAGCAAGAAATACACTGAGATTAACGATTTGGGTGGATTGTTTAATATTAGAAGCGACATCTGAAGGAGTTTTATGGCAGATTTAGTAACTTGGAACTGTGATCAAGTGATGAGAACTGAGGTGGCACACCAGTTTTCCACTCATTACAGCAGAACCTGCTGGACACAATTATTAGAGTTCATACAAAGTACTTTGTCTTGAACCGGGAAAATGGCTTCATATATTGCCTCAACCCGATCAAATGCTCAAGTTTAGTGATCCGCACCCCCCCCAGGCCATGGATCAAATGGTGCCGGGCCACCTAAAGGACATTAAACTCTTGCCATTGTATTTAAAGTGGTGCATTTCTCTCGGATTTGCGCAACGTTCCCCGGAAATCACTTTATTTTCCACGTTAAATCACTTATTCATTTTTGATATAACTATATTTTATTCTGAAGGCATATTTAAATGTAACTAAATTAAAATAGTTCAATGAAAACACTCAACGTGTCCCACCCTCGGCTGGCTGCAGTAAAATTATCCAACGTTGACCGGTAAGCAGCGAAAAAAAGGTTGTGGAGCACTGCTGAAATTGACACTGTTGGGTTACTTTTGTTTTCTTAAATGTAAACGCCGAATTTCACTATGTTTTTGCAAGACACTGACAAAAAAAAAAAAGGTGCACTTACAAATGTCCAATTTATTAGCAAGGTTTGGATAATTCAAACAAATCTATTTACTTCTGTACTGTACTGAACTGAAGCTTTAAGAGTTACTAATTAGAAATCCTTACTAACAATGAACCCAGCAGCGTAGTCCTATTCCTCTTTAATCTGGAATCATTCTCATTTTATTAACGTGCACCTTTCAAGAGAGCTCTTGTAGCATTCTTATCTCCACTTTATTACAAGAGGAAAATCGCAAGTGCATTTACACAAGCTATATACGATTGCCACTAACCCTGGATCCCGTAATCTTTATGATCAAAGGACAAACGTGGCATGAGGTTATCTCTTGTTTACATAGCACCATTGAGAATTTTGTAACCTTGATTGATTTCGTGTATATCGTCGCACGTTGGGTGTTGTGAATTTTATAGGGACCAGCTGATCTGAGTGGAGCGTAGCTGTCACAATGTTCATATCCCATGTGGTCTATCTCGACAAAAACTTAAGTAACTGATTCTGCTTCGGTGTTAATCTTGAACTCTACTTTTGTGGAATGTTATCAATAAATCCAGGAAAAGACCAACGTGAATTACAGAATTATTTTAATACCAGTGTCTTATTTGCAATAATGGATCTTGAATCTGATCTCAAATCCTTGGCTCCACTTGAAGGCTGTTTTCTCTTAATGCTAAATAGGACCCTAAATTTCGAAATATTTTTTCTGATATAAAAGCACTCCAGACATATCAATATTATATTCTGGCTTCGCTATCGCATAGAGAATCACTTATTTTATGCTTCTCGTTTTTATCAGAGTTAACACATTTTTTTTGTTAGAAATATATATATTCTACACTATTGGAAGGTCTCATTTTCTTGACACTCATCTCTACTTTTAAAACTCATTTTTGTGCTCGGCGTATAACACGCACCCATAAATTTCCATTTATTTTTTTGTTAAAAGTGAGCGTTATACATAGGGTTTCTCTGTAATTTACGAAACATTTTGAAATTTTAAAAATGTTATATTATAACATGATTGGGCCTCGGTTTAAATTTCTAAGAGCTACGAGAAAGAACCATTCACAATTGAGAGCATACAAAACACCAATCAAGGTAATTTTGAAGTAGTGACAATTATTTTAATTTGTTTTAAGAATCGTTCTCTTCGTGGCTCAGCACTTCAGTCTGTCACTTTTCACATCTGTCTAATACCGCCAATAGTTTTTGTACATTCTTAAACTTTCGCATGTACTATATTAAATTTTGCAAAGGAAAGACAAGTTGTGTTCATCTGACAACGTCTAATAATTTTAACCCTTGTCAACGATGTATCTACTGGTGCAGCTAATCCTGAGTGGGCCCTATATCAAAATTTCCTGGGCGCTCTCTTTTGAGAAATAAAAATTATCGCAATATAATAAAACTTAAAAGTATCAAAATGCTACACATGTTGGGTGTCGCGTATCATTGAGACGACGATAGCTACGATCCTAAATTTGCCTAAAAAACTGCGTGACAGAAATTGACGAGTTAGACAACCTATCTCGTTTTGAGTCTATAATCAGCATCATGGTTGTACTTATCAAACAATAATTCGCCAAAAGTCACGGGTGGCTTGGGCTTAATTTGTAAATACTTTACATTTTGAAATGTCTCGCGTGCAGACTTTCGTTGAACATGAAACAACTAATACACTAAGATAATTTTCTGCATCAAAATATTGTTGATATTCTGTGACACAGTATAAATATCAATGACAGTTTTTGAAATAGTTCGTTACTAAATAACACCATATTTGGAGTAAATATGCGATAATTTTCATAACTGAATTTAAAAAAAACTATTTAAAGAGAAAGAATGAAAAAAAAAAAAAACCCAGCTTATCTCTATCTTGAAAGTATTCTTATGTAATCATATGCGTTATGTCACTTGCTCTTAAACAAAAAATGCTTGTGAAATTGTGTAAATATCAGGGGCTCTCAAATACTTTTTTTTTTATACAAGCCTTACTAAATACACTGATATTTCCGGTTGTAACTTTTGACCCCTTCCTTTTTAGTATTTTTATTTTTTGTTTAACATTTTCTAAAAGTTAAAAATATATTGATAAGGGTTTTGTTCGACTTAACGTAACTGATCCTGATAGAAAAGAAAGTGATATTCTGTTTTTAATTCTTCTCCGCTCTTTTTTGCCCACTGAAGACCCGCCGTGTAGGGCAGCGATGCACGTTAAATCTGTCGAGAGCTGAAACGTCCTCCCGTTGGTGTGGTGTGGTAGTTAGGAGAGGGGGTGCCAGCTCAGGTGTCGTCCACGTCACTTGACCATGGTTCAAAATTACGTGGTCCGTCGCCAAAAGCCCTCGTGTAGCTGAACAGTGCGACGTTAATATTCAATCAATCAAAATCCGCTCTTTTTTGCAATCTAGAATACGTTAATTTTTGACGCTCCAATTACCATCATTGCTGCAACAGTGAAAAGCATGTAGCTTAAGAATTTTTTAGTGTTCTCGGTTATGTAGAGTAAAACCTGTTTTTTTTTTTTTTTTTTTTTTTTTTTTTTTTTTTTTTTTTGCGGTAGCTATGGACCGCACAAAAAAACATTCGAAAATTTTATTAATACTTACATACAACAAACAACTTGTCTACATACTACAGAAAATTTTTTTTTATGCGGCGGAGAGGGTTCTTATATAAAAAAATCGAACTTTGAAAATACGTCAATTATTTACGAAATTTATGAGAAAGTGCTTCTAAACAAAATAAATAATAAAATTACTCATGGAAACATTTAATTTCTAATTGTAAGAATGCTAAGACTTTCACAAAATGCACATACATAATTCGCTGCTACTTGTCAATCCAAAACGCTCATCTTTCTGTGATGAATTAGTTCAAAATCGCTCTTTCGTCACAATTCCAATTGATTTATTTTTTGGCACCTTAAAGTAAGTAAAGTGTCAGTTCGTATAAAGATGAGTGAAAAAAATATTTGCTTTAAAATATTCCAGACTTTCAAATAAAGTCGAGATCTACTTTAAAAAAATGAATAAATAGATCAAACTATAAAAGAAACTCATTCTTCAAGCAGTCTAGGCGTTAGCAAGGTTTTTCCGCGATCTAATTCTGTCTTTGATAAGGACATTCAGAAAAAAATTGTTACTTAGTTGCTTCTCTCATACAGATATAAAAAAAGGAATAGAAAAATTTAAAAACATTATGTAACAACATAAAAAAATGTTATATTCTTTTTAAGGTATCCGATTACGTTCAGAACCGTTATTTTGCAAAAGCGAACAAACGAATATTTTTTTTTTTACATTTAAGGTCTCTTGGATTAGAACAGAGGTGCCCAACCCAAAGGTGGGCCGCACATATCAAAATAAAAAAAATCATTTAAAATATTTTACTATCGTACAGCATTCAAAATATGATATGATTAAAAAACACCAAGTTTACCTTTTACTGGATCACAATCACAACAAGTTGAAAGTCGACCGATTGCACTTGTTGGAAGAATATCTCTTAACCTGCAAGGTTCTTATCTACAGTACATTTATGCTGCTATCTGAGGTTACGTAGTATAACAACTATGTGCGTAACATTTTCACATTTTATACTAGTGTTACAGTATGTTTGCATAAAATTGATTTAGATTTTCAAAATTTTTATTTCAAATGCAAAAAAGCTCTGTTTATCAGAAAAAGTTTTTTTTCTGTCCGATAGCCAAATGTTTAGTTTCTTATTGTATGATATTAATTATTGCTCCGTGATTAAATATATATCATAAAATGAAAAAGTTACATAATTTCAGAAGGTTAAAATATTAAACATTTTTATTCTGCTGCCGTAATTATCTTACATTTCTACTAGCTGGTCTGACAGTCCTGAGGCAACTCATTAAATCCATCATCGGATTCTTTCATTGCCAAATAAAACAAGAAAAAGACTACTAATCTGAACTTAAAAATATAGACATAAATTATTTCTCTGAGAAATAGAACTAAATACACTACTCACACTCTCAACGAAGTTCTCGTTGAAAGAGGAATAACACACCTAAGCTCATCTGCTTTCCTTCATCCATCAGCACCTGTTATTACTATTGCTTGGAAGTCAAATGAAGGAAAAAAATTATTTCGGTAAAAACTGCACGGGGAAAGGTGGGGGTGGGTCAAAACACGATATTTTGGATTCAACCGTCTGTAGTCCAAATGTAATTTTCCAAATGGGCCGCATGCGGCCCATAGGCCGTGGGTTGGGCATGCCTGGATTAGAATAAATGTATAAAATTGTTTTAAGAATATTAGTACAATAAAAAAATTATTTAAATACAATATTTTGGCAAAAAGTAACTTAGAACTACCTTTTTTTCAAAATTTTCCTTTTATGAAAAATGCTTCTATAATAATAATATTTTGCTTATATATAGCTAAGACTTCTCCAGAGGGCCTGAACTACGACTTCTGAAAAATTCACATTATTTTCAGAGTTTCTACCAATTGAAAAAAATTTTCAGTGTTTTTCTGCTAAAATTTCTCCAATCTCATGGATAAAAAGCCACTTTTAAATAATATATTTCAAAAATCCTAGTTCAGGCTTTGTGCAAAGATTTAAGGTACATATAGGCAAAATATTATTATTACAGAACCACTTTCCCTTAGAGAAGAACATTTGGAATATAAATAATTCTATGTTCATTTTTTGCCAAAATATTGCATTTAAATCATTTTTAATTATAACAATATTCTTACAAAAAAATTCCATACGTATCTTCTAATCCAAGTAACCAAAACCTAAATATTCAAAAAATATTCAATATACGTATTTGAAAAATCATGGTTCCGAACGAAGTCGGATACCATAAGGTGCTATCAAATTAAATTTTGAAATTATATAAAAACACTGAATATATATATATATATAAGCTATCATTGTAATTTGAAAAATATATACAAACATTTTTTAAATTATTAAGTATTTTTTTTATCATTATCTGTTTTTAATTCATTTCTTTGCGCGAATTTATCTAAAAAAAATGCTGTAGACCATTCGCTTGAGTCTCTAATATACACTAAAGCAGTACTCCCCAACCTTCTTATCGTCGCAGACCGGTTAACGTTTGATAATTTTACTGCGGCCCACTGAGGGTGGAACGTAGATTCTTTAAATATTACATTCTTTTGATTTAACAATTTTAACTTAATTGTATTTTAAAATGCCTTCAGAATAAAATAGTTACATCAATAAATGAATACAAAACAGGGTTCGAACTGTAATTTTTTTCATTCCGGTTCAACTAAAAAAAAATATATCGGTTCAGTTCCGGTTTTCGTTTTGACAACAAAAAAACGGTTTTCGGTTCAGTTCCGAATGAATTTTTTAACCTTATGTTTGTGACGGATCTATACGCGATTTTCTAATTAATCCTCTTGGGAAATCTTTGGGTTATCAATTCGCGTCATTCACAACCAACCCTTCGGAAGAAGAGAATCGCGATATGTAAATTAACCTACTATAAATAGGCGAGGTTTTCTAGCTTGCGAGAGAGAAGGAGAGAACATATACTCAAGCCAGGTGAGATTGCTACTGAAGGTATAATATTAGAATTAGAGTGGTTTGATTCTTATTAGAAGGAAACCTTAAAGTGACGATTGTTCACAAAGATTGAATTAAGATTAGATTAAATCGGATAATAGGTTAGATCATTAATTAAAAGAAGGATCAAATTTGTTAGTCGCCTAATCGCTCACGTTTTACTATCGTTGCTCCACTTTCACGGTTTTCATTGAGACACTCTCTTAATGTTATTAGTTGAAATTGTGTCTGTTATTTGTGTGGAAATAAATAGTGTTACGACCCGCATGTGCAGAGGGCGCTAGTAGTCCTCCTTGTTTACATTTCGTCAGTATGCATGTAATGCATCCTCGGAGCGGACGTACCTACCAACCTCAATAAACAAACCATTTTTAAAGTATACAGCCCACGCCTTTTGCTTGAGCAGTCAAGTTATACATAACTCAAAGTCTGCTCATAATCCGTTCTAGACATTTCTAGAATAACCACACCATTTGTGGTTAAAATCAGAGCTATCGACCTCACCCAGTTTTGTGGTCGGTGTCGAGCCCGAGCCAAAAATCAAAATGGCTCCAAAAGAACTATCGGAACTCACCGTGTTTAACAGAAGGAAAGCACATCTGCTCGGTCAGATCACACGCATTAGAAACTCCTTGGAAAATGTGGATTCACCATTGAATCAAGTTGAAAAGAGAACTAAACTCGCATCGCTTTCTGAAGTGAAAGCAAAAATAGACAAACTTCGGACCGAAAGCTACAGGGTTCTTTCGGATGAAGAGCTCATGGATTTCGAGGCCAGTTTGGACACGATGGAAGTGGACGCAGATAATTTAGAGGTGAGTCTCAATACCTTACTTGAATCTTCTAATGTGAATACCTCTGAATTATCTGTGAAAAATGATTTTGCTCATTACAATGTGAAACTGCCATCCATTAATTTACCGGAATTTTCGGGACAATATATTGATTGGTTGCAATTTAAATCCCAATTTGTATCATTAATTCATGATAACACTTGTTTATCAGACTCGCAAAAACTATATTATTTACAATCTGCCCTGAAAGGCCATGCAAAACAATTGCAAACAGTAAACGATTCTTACTCATCCTTATTTGAAGCTTTAGAAGGTAGATACGAAAATAAAAGATTAATTGTAAATAGTCATATTGCTGAACTTTTAAATCTAACAAAATAAAATTTGAATCTGCTTTTCATCTCAGAGTTTAATAGATTCAATTCAGAGTCATCTTAGAGCCTTAAAACAACTAGAATTAGAACCTAACGCTTTGTGTGAATCAATGTTAATTTTGTTATAACTCAACGTCTAGATGATGAATCGCGTAAACAATATGAAATGGAATTACATTCTAATGATTTGCCTAAGTGGAATAATTTTTTAGACTTTTTAATAAAAAGGAGCCAAGCCTTAGAAAACGTACAAAGAAATTCTTCATTGAAAAACAAGAACGAATATTCTCCAAAATTCAGATCATTTGTCGTGAAAAGCAATGAAAAAACCTGTCCGTTATGTCCTTCAGAGACACACCCAATTTTTAAGTGTAAAATGTTTCACGAGATGTCTGTTCAAGAAAGAAGCAATAAAGTGAGATCCTTAAACCTATGCTTTAATTGTCTAGGCCATCACCTTATTAAGAACTGTTTAAAACTGTACAGGAAATGTAGGGTTTGTAATGCGAACCACAATTCTCTTCTTTGCAAAACAAGGGTGCCCCGAGCGATAAACAGAAACCTCCCCTCTCCACAGAGTTCATCAGGGGTCATTTATGACCCGAGTCCAGCCACTACTGTAATAAATCCTCAAACCGCGACGTGTCTTTAGAATGAGATTGGGGAGAAATCCATTTTGCTTTCGACCGCGAAGGTCAAAGTTCAGAGTGCGACAGGGGGTTGGCTTGTAATGAACGCGATCCTCGATTCAGGGAGCCAGAAATGCCTTTGTAGCTTGGAAGCGTCAAATTTCCTCGGGTTGGAAAAATACTCTATGAATTCAACTATTGTAGGCTTGAATGGAGCTTGCATTTCAGTGAGGAAAGGAATTTCCGCTGAAATTTCGAACGGAAGTTCATTTAAAAGAAAACTTAACTTTCTCATAGTCCCTAAAATTACTGGTTGCGTTCCTACACAGCCATTGGATTTAACAAAAATAAAATTGCCTCAAAATATAAAATATGCAGATGCGGAATTTAATATTCCCAAACGAATTGATATTCTCCTGGGAGGTGAAATATTTTATGAATTATTAAAAAGTAAACAAATAAAATTACATGACAATTCAATAATATTGCAGGACTCCGTATTTGGTTACATTGTAACAGGTGCCATTCAAAACGAACCATCGAACTATATATTATTTTTGCAATTTCATCCAAGATCAGGTTGATAGAGAAATTTAACAAAATTTTGGGATTTAGAAGCAATAGGAATTAAAGCAGAGTCTAGTTGTGACCCAGACGACCAAGCCATGCAACATTTTAAATCTTCAGTACGTTTCAATAGTGGTCGTTATGAAGTTGGGTTTCCTTGGAAGGGCCATACACAAGAGTTAAATGAAAATTTTTCCGTAGCAGAAAAACGTGCAAAATCCTTAACAAGAAGATTCATTCGAGATCCAACTCTGTACATACAATATTCCGAAAATTTGAAAGAATATGAATCTCAAGGAATAATTGAAAGGGTTCTAGAAACTGAAAAACCAACTGATAGAGCAGTATTCTATTTACCGCACCAAGCGGTCTTTCGCCAAGAAAGCCTAACTACAAAAATGCGCATTGTTTTCGATGCAAGTTCTCATGAAGATGGACAACCATCTCTTAATGACTGTATATGGTCAGGTGGGAATTTAAACCCAACCATATTCCACCTGATAATTTCTTTTCGCTTGAACACGATTGCTATCACCGCAGATATAGAACGTGCATTCTTGCAAATCTCATTACGTGACGAGGACAGAGATGCAGTTAGATTTTTGTTTCCAGACATTAGATCAAATCAAGCAGATCCCTACAAGTTTCAAGTGTATAGATTTAAGCGTGTGATGTTTGGAGTCAACGTAAGCCCCTTCTTGCTCTCCGCAACAATTAAGCATCACATCGAGAATTACCGTGAGCAATATCCAGCAGCAACTGAAATGCTTGACACTTGTCTCTATGTTGATGACGTAATCAGTGGTGCTGATGACATCTCCCAAGCCTTAAAAGTATCAAAGGATGCTGAAACAATCATGAAGAATGCCAGCATGAAATTACGCAAATGGAATTCAAATGATCAAACATTGATGAGAACTTGGGAAAAGGAAGGCCTTGAGACACATCCTCGTCACCCGGACGACAGTTCCAAAATTCCTTCGTCAAGGTTTTAGGGATACCATGGGATGTTGTCCACGACTATTTTACAATTGATGTTAAAGGACTTCTGCAATTGGACACGTCAAAACCCATCACAAAAAGAATTGTGCTTCAATCAGCTGGGAAAATATACGATCCAGTTGGGTTCTTGTCACCCTACACAATTAGGCTCAAATGCCTATTACAAGAACTTTGGCTACGGAAGTTATCCTGGGATGACGAGCTACCGCCAGATATTCATGCAGTATGGTCACAATGGTGGTTAGAACTTCCATTTTTATCAGAGTTAAAGATTCCGCGAAAGATCCTCGATTCAAGTGGAGATTCAAGTGAAGTCCAAATCCATACCTTTTCCGATGCCAGTCAAAAGGCATATGGAGCAGCCGCCTTCTTGAGAGTCAAGCACAAGGACAGAGTCAGCGTTGATCTTGTAACATCCAAGAGCCGTGTTGCACCTCTGAAAAAGATTATCCCTGCCTAGATTGGAACTGATGGGCGCTCTGCTTGCTGCACGCTTAGCGAAGGAAGTCAAGAAAATCTAGATCAGAAGTGTTCAACCAGAGCCTTTTTCTGGACGGACTCTCAGGTCACCTTACATTGGATCAAAGGTCCAAGCCATAGATGGAAACCCTTTGTTGCGAACAGGTTCGCGAAATCCAATCCCTCACCGATCCTAACTCGTGGTTCCACTGTTCCGGCGAGGACAACCCAGCAGATCTACTTACTAGAGGAATCAGCGTAGACGCTCTTACAACCAACTCCAAGTGGTGGAATGGATCCTCGTTTCTACGTCAAATTGACTTCCAGACCAAAGGACTAGATGAAGCGATCCCAGAAAGGGTGTATTTAACGGAAGTGAGAAAGAACTCAAATCCAAAAGAGAACATTTCCTTGACATTGACAGTGACTAAAAACAATTTCCTTGAAAACATTATTGATATTTCAAACAACTATGTAAAATTAATTCGTGTTGTAAGTTTTCTTTACAGATTCATACACAACTGCAGAACCAGAATTACAAAGATAAAGGGACCCCTTACTTCACAGGAGGTAAGTCATGCTGAGAACTGGCTGATTCACTCATTGCATGAAAGGGAGTTCTATGAAGAAATGCGCAAATTGTTGGCAGGTGAGCCTATTCCTATGAAAAGCAAATTAACTCCACTTAATGTTTTTCTTGATGAGAGCAACATCATTAGAGTAGGAGGCAGACTTGCCAATTCAAATTTAAATGAGAAAGCTAAATTTCCCATGATTTTACCTAGTAGAAACGTTTTAACTGATATTATATTGAGCCATTATCATAAAAAATATTTGCATGCAGGACCCCACTCACTTTTATATCTTGTTCGTCAAAAATTCTGGCCACTCAGTGGGAGAAATAACTGTCGTAGAATTATTCATGAATGTGTGAATTGCTTTAAGAACAAGCCCATCACTATGAATCAAATTATGGCTAACCTGCCGAGAGATCGTGTAACACCGAATTATCCCTTTAATGTCACGGGCGTTGATTTTGCAGGCCCATTCTTCATTAAGTTTAAAAATCAAAGAAAAGGGGCATTAAATAAAATTTATGTAGTAGTCTATGTATGTTTATGTACAAAAGCAATTCATTTAGATTTTGTGACAGATCTCACATCCCAAGCATTCATTGCAAGTTTAAAACGTTTTTTTGGTAGGAGAGGAAAGTGTGCAAAAATCACCACCGACAACACTAAAACATTTGTTGGCGCAAATGTCGAAATTAAAAAATTGTTCAAAATGATCAAATTACCTGATCACACATTAGCAGAATTTTTGACAAATGAATCGATAGAGTGGAACTTTATCCCACCCAGGTCCCCAAACCATGGAGGGCTATGGGAAGCAGGAGTAAAGGCATTTAAATTCCACTTAAAAAGAGTCGTGGGGAACGCACATTTAACTCTCGAAGAGTTCATCACAATACTTTGTGAAATTGAGGCTGTGCTAAATTCCCGACCACTCACTCCTTTGACGTCAAATTTCGAAACACTGACCCCTGGACACTTCTTAGTAGGTAGACCCCTAACGTCCATAGTTGAACCGCAAATAACTAATATAAACGAGAATCAGTTGTCGAGATGGGAAAGAGTAAAAAAAATTACCCAACATATATATAAGCTTTGGAAACGCGATTATTTGAATAATTTACAAGAACGTCACAAGTGGAAATTTAACAAAAATAATGTTTCTGTAGGAACCTTAGTTTTAATCAAAGATGAAAATCTTTTTAGTACGAAATGGAGTACCGGAAGAATAACTGAAATTTTTCCTGGCACCGATGGTAAGGTGCAAGTTGTGAACCTGCGTATGCCAAACGGAAATATATTAAAAAGGACAATCAGAAATCTTTGTATATTACCTGTATGAATTTTGTTATTAGTAATTATTGTATGTGTATAAATTAACTTCAATCGTATTTAAGTATCATAAAATGTATTGTGTATTTTTCATAAGTACTGTAAATATTGTGTATTTTTCATAAGTACTGTAAATATTGTGTATTTGCATTTAATATTATGCATGCCTTTTTGCTTTGTAAATATTGTGTATTGTATGTAAGTGTCGTGAATTGCATTATGTATTTGTATTGAAATTTCATTTCAATGGCGGGGACTCTGTTACGACCCGCATGTGCAGAGGGCGCTAGTAGTCCTCCTTGTTTACATTTCGTCAGTATGCTTGTAATGCATCCTCGGAGCGGACGTACCTACCGTCCTCAATAAACAAACCATTTTTAAAGTATACAGTCCACGCCTTTTGCTTGAGCAGTCAAGTTATACATAACTCAAAGTCTGCTCATAATCCGTTCTAGACATTTCTAGAATAACCACACCATTTGTGGTTAAAATCAGAGCTATCGACCTCACCCAAATAGATTAGTGGAATTATGTCGAGAGTTTCTCCCCCCACACATCTAGATGTTCTCGAGAGAGGCGCAAACTAGGGATCGTAATTCTTTCTGGAAAAAGATCGATTTTTAAATCGATTCACAAAAAATCGAGGTCTAAAAAATCGATTTTATTTCCACTTCTGCATTTACAATGTAAATAAAAATAAATCCCTTTTATGGAAAAAACAAGAAAGATACCATAATAAACGATCTCATATCAGTAAAATCAGGAAATTTTTTAGTTCAGGGAATTCGATGGTTACAGTTATTTTATTACCATATCAAAGCATGTTGTATAAAAGAAGACATTCATTTTCTAAATGTATTTGTTACATTAAAGAGTTTAGAAAATACATAATAAAGCTTATAGTTCCCAATGCTTAACATCTAAGCTTTTTAAAATCAACAGGCTGTGAAGTCTACTGGGATCCAAGTTGTTCCGCTCATCACTTGCGATGTTGCCGGCAATCGAAAAAAGGCGCTCACAAGGAACAGATGATCCCACGATACTCATATAGATCATGGCTATTGAGTGAGCGTGATGATAGAGTTTCTTTGTTCTTGCCAATAATGTATAGGATCATACTTCAGGTGCACAACTAACTGCCTGCGATAAATAGTGTTTAAATTCTTCATTTAAGCCCTGGCTTTCCGGCGCAAGTGCATTCATTACATGTAGAGAGTTGCTTTTTCACAAACAACTTATGAAAATCCCAAATTCCTTTTTCCATATCTCAGTCCCTTCTACTGCCTCCACTTCTTCACCATTATTTTGTGGAAATTGTTGCCGTGATTTAATATCTAAAATTGAAGTATTTATTCTATTTATATATATATATATATATATATATATTGCTCCAGAACAGGCTACTTGGTCATCAAAATGAATTTTTTTAAATTTAAATTTTAAATTTTATGGTTTTTACCAAAATAGAAAAAAATCGAATGTCGCTTTTCTAGGATGAAATATCGATTCACTGAATCGATTCAGTGCTACATATCGATTTAAAAAATCGCTTTTTTTGGCCTGACAAATCGATTAATCGATCTCAGATCGCCATCCCTAGTCATGAGGCTTTACGATATTCTAGAACAGTGGTTCTTGAATTTTTCAGGGTGGCGACCCCATTTTTTTATTCAAAAATTTTTTTGCATCCTCATAAGCATTGCGGAAACTTTGCACGCGCTTGGGTACTTCTATATGTGTTTCATTTGTAGTATATTATTGTTTCGCGGAAAATCATCCGCAATAAGCTTTTACTTTCAATTATAACGATATAAAATTTTTTAATTAAGCAACAAAATAAAAAAAATATTATATAATGTAATTACTTGGTAAATTATGCTTAAACTTTATTCTGTTTATTAAGTTTTGTCATTCTGAGTTCACTTTTGAGATTATTACCTTTTATTAAAACAACCGCATATATATACTAGATTTAAGTATCAATGGGAAAAGGAGGATATGCTTGGATATTATGTTATTAAATCTTGGAATAATAGTGTGAACACCACCGGACGCGAAATACTTCCTCAATATTCTTTAGATACTTCGATTTTATGTATGTTCAAGACGAAAATGTCGTCTCACATAAATAAGTTCCAGAAAAATGTAAAAGATACTGTAATGCATTTTCAGAAATTGTTGGAAATTCTTTTATTATTATTATTATGTTAATGGCGAACAAGTTATTTTATGCAAAAAGATATATCAAAAATCCTAAAACTTTTGACGACGCCTAAGTTTAAGAAACACTGCTCTAGAGGTGTTTCTCTCATAGGTCGGCAACCTATGGCATGCGTGCCACATTTGGCACGCAGTACAATTATCAGTGGCACTCTGCACTACTCTACAAATATGTGAATTCTTGAGTGGATGGATATTGATGAATTTGTAACAGTGGCGTAACGGAGAACATTTGGGCCCCCCCTGCAAAAAGTCAGGTTTTGGGCCCCCACGTTGAATTTTACAAAGGGTTGAATTTTACACTTGCGTCAGTCAGGCTTTGGGCCCCTTAGAACCTTGGGCCCCCGCGATGCGGGGGTTGCGGGGGTGTACGTTATGCCACTGATTTGTAATGGACTTTATTTGACAAACTTCTTCAGAATTATGGTCATTACGGAATTATGAAAAAATCCTTAAGATAAATTTACAGCTAATTTGTAAATTATTGAACGTCATCGCTGGTGAGATTTAATTGTTCGAAAAGAGAAAATTGCACGTACACCGCTTTCCACTTTTGGCTCCACATACCTAAGTAAAAAATCCTTCCTCATTTGAAAAATATTTCGATTCCGCAGAGAAATTGTTTAACAACTCGTAATGTCAAATTGAAAGTCACACATTATACCTCTGATTTTGTGATAAGAAAGTAGAACGGTGCAAGCACTGGGTTCGCATTAAAACTCTTATTTATCTTTTTATTTTACAATGAAGGGAAATACTTATATCTTATGTGTGTACGTGTTTTCCATTTCTTATTTTAATAAATATGTTTAGAAATACATAATAGATGTACAATTATAAATTTTTTTACTTTTGTTTAAAAAACAGAATATTTTATACCGTTTATTTTTATGTTAATAATTATTTTTAAATTATGTAAAAGTAATACATAATAAAACTTCAAATCTATATTAGTGATCCTTATTCTTTAATCTGCACGCATTATCGCGGGAATTGAATTGTTTCAAAAATGTCCTCCTGTATGACCCGCTGAAACCATATTGGTAGATTGGTTTGGTACGCCCCCCACAGCTAAAAGGTGGCCGACCCGTCCTCTAGAGTGACTGTGATTAAAAAAAATAGACTTTGTATTCATTAAATGATGTTGCTGTAAAAAAGCAACACCATCACTTGAGAACAATTTTTTAAATATTAGTTTCACTAAAAGTGTTGGGAAATAAATACTTCCTAATCAGTTTATGTGTATACTGTCTATAATTTGTGAGTAAAGGCATTTTTGAGGCATGTATGCTGCATAAATTTGAGGAATAAAACATTTACACACAAAGACAAAAAGTAGGGGGGAGGGATGGGAATTCATTTTAAAAGTATCCTTTCCGCTATCCCATAATTTAATTTTGCTCGGGAAAATAATTTACACCCTCGCAAGTTGATTTTTATGTCGAATAAAAACATATTTGGAAATTAAAATCTTAAAACTCAAAATAAATATTTGAATCTTGTAACACCAAAAAGCATTCTCGAAGATCAAACCAGTTAATTTCCACAGAACATGTAGCAAAATAAGGGAAAATAAGCTTGGAATCGTAACAGATATATCATCATATAAAGTTTCATCAATTCGGAAGTTAAACTACATCGAAATAATAACAATTTTTAAGAGATAAAGTAAAAATCATGTACATGTAAATAAAATGTTAAGCAAGTATATAGACTGGTTGCATTTTAAAAGGAAACAGTGTAGGATAAGTTCTTGGAAGAAGTATTTTGTGTTATAAGCTTCCTTTTGGGTATTTCCCAAATTCTTTTATAATCTTTATGGTTGTTTCCAAATTCGTTCGTCACTCGAGAAGTTATGAAACCACTGAGCAAACAGAAGTAAAATAGCTCGAAAATAAATGTAACAATACCTTTTAAAAAGTCTTACATTTTTGGGTAATAATAATAATCGAATACAAAACCCAAGAAAATTTATATTCGCTCTGTCTAAAAAAATTCATACATTTTTTTGTCATTTTTTTATTATGAATTTATTTTCAGTTAAATATTTTATTCTCAATGCAGAATTTCCATGCATTTCTTTTTTCTACATAGTTTTTTACTGGTGATTTTTTTGTGAAATTTAAGCAAAATAGAAAAATTTCTTAACAGTTATCAGTGAAAAAGAATAATGGCTTCAGAGAAAAGAGAGGAAAATCAGTAAATGGGAGTTGTCACAACTAAACGTATTAGCACCATTGAAGTAAAAAATATTTTTCGTTTCACAGTTTTAAATAGTACTGTTAAACTTTCATGTAGAGGGGTTATTTTTTCTGATTTTCCATCTAAACAGAATTTAAATTTAAAACGGAAATATTTAGATTGTTTTATCAATTTAAGAAGGAACACATAATGTGCGAGCATTTTGAGCAGGGGCGGCTCTAGGGCCAGACAAACCGGACCCCTGCCCTGGCCGTAAATTCTAAGGGCGGCATTTGGATCAAATTTGAAAAATATTTTTCTTTGTCACAAATTTTTTTTATATATTTTCTGAATATTATTGTGTGTAAATTTCGTATTGCATTACGCGTATCTTATTTCTTTATTTTGTACTCTGTATGTTTAATATCGGTTTTCTTATGTTGAAACTTGAAGTTTTCGAGGCGGGAGAACATGTTAAATGATAAAATTAATATGTTTACATATCTTTCACAAGTAACTTTCCTCCCATCCAGGTGTGGGATCACAATGGACATTCTTTGCACCCATGCGATGTCCAGTGTCAGCTATCCCTAAAAGGATAGGGGTCATAAGAGTTTTGGTAGATAGGTTGCCTCAGGAGATATTTTATTTTAGTTTTGTGTGTAGTTACTGTAAGTTAAAATAAGCGCTTGTGATTCTTACCATCAGTAGACTATCTCGAAAAAAATTTACTTGCTGAAAAGGGTGATTCCTTCTTTTGCATTTTACTCGGTTTAAATAATAACAAGTAGTTATTATGTCCCTAATTTCGAATTGTTTTGTATTTTTTAAGACTTAAAATTATATATATATAATAATAATAAAACTTTAGCAGTACATAATTTGTCGTGGCGAGTGGTCGAGTACGGTATTATCGAAGAGGCACTCATGTAAATCGTTATTCCTTTTTATTCACATCCGGAAACACATAAAGATCCAGTAGGGACGGCATTACACATACAAGAAGCAAACATCATAGCACAAACACAAGGGCAAACATAGAGCGCGTTGCAGCCGGCTGATTACATGATGACGGCAGGTAGACAAAAGAGAGCGATTACACAAGATTTTTGCTTTTATACCAGCAGTGCAAGCGCGGGATGATTACGTAATAGTAGTTCTGATTGGATAAAATGGGCGGCGAGACAGGGATTTCGGACTAGCCGATTACGATTAAGATTACAATGTTAATTTTAAACCTAAGAGTTAAAAGTTTTTTCAAATATTAGTACAAAGGGTTAATAATATGGATACTAGAGGGAATTATTACATATATATATTTGCTACCTGTTTGTTCGAAAGAATTATTCAAGTTTTACAGGTGTTAATATATGTGAACAATTTATCTTTTTTAATTATAATTTTTTGCTTTGAACAGAGAGGGGCGGCATTTTTCATTTTTGTCCGGGGCGGCAAATCTGCTAAAGCCGGCCCTGTTTTGAGTAAAACTCGAAAAGATATGAAGAACTTCTTAAAATCAAAATAAATACATTTCATCACAAAAATTGTTGTTCGGCTGCATCAGGGGTGTCAAACTCAAAGGCTAACTTGGGCCGAACAAATAAGGTTTAATGCAAGGTGGACAGCAAAATATCAATATTCCTTGAAATGTAAATTTATTTCAAACAATACATTATAATAAACATAAATAAAAGAATAAGAAAAATTAATGTTTGCGTCCCCACTCTTGACATATCTTCTCCTCTATTATTCTATTTTGCGAGAATTTTTGATATCTTATTATATATTATTATGTGCCAATATATTGGCCAGGCCGAAAAAATGTTCGCAGTGGGCTGCGAGTTTGACTACCCTGGGCTACATATGTTTAACCTTCCTTAATTAAATGGTTGATGATTATTTTACATACAAAAAATCATTGCATCATAAATTTTGTGAAATTTAGCTCACATCATAGTCTTAATAAAATTACACGAAAGAGGCCGAAATGACCTTATTATCAAAATTTATGTTAGAAAGATGTCATCCGCTCCACATGTCTCGAACCTTATACAGGAACGTAAAAAGGTACCGCACACACAGGAAATCCATTTCTTAAATGTGTGGCTTGCGCCGCAAAAAAATAATTTCCCACATCTTTTATAACTGACACGGATGACGCATGTGAAATGTTATTTCACTCTACAACTTGCACGCCGCTTATCATTTTCTGAGAATCAAGATGTCAACAAGCAAATCGACGAATGGTTAGAACAAGGGATTGTAAGACCAAGCTCACATCCGAATATGCGAGTCCAATTGTATTAGTTAAGAAGAAAGATGGTACCACCCGGTTGTGTGTAGATTACAGAAGACAACCGGAAATTAGTCAAGGATCTTTTTCCATTGCCGTTGATAGAGGATGTATTAGACTACAGGGAGCCAAAGTGTACACAACGTTAGATTTAAAAAATGGATTTTTCCATGTTGACGTTAATGAAGATTGCAAGCACCTCACTTCCTTCCTTGTTCCAGACGGACAATTCGAATTTAATAAAGTACCTTTCGGTCTAAGCACCAGCCCCAACGTATTTCAAAGATATGTGTATAGTATCTTCAGAGAGCTCATGCGGAAAGGCATTGTAATAATTTACATGGATGATTTGGTGATTCCTGCTAAAGATGAGAAAGAAGGTTTAGAAAAACTAAGGGAAGTATTAGAGGTTGCCTCGAAGTATGGCTTAGAAATGAAGTTTAAAAAATGTCAATTCCTAAGAAGAAAAGTAGAATTTTTGGGCCACGTCGTCGAAAATGGGACATTACGTCCTTCAATTGCAAAAACAATAGCCGTCAAGAAGTTTCCGGTACCAACAACAGTCAAACAAGTGCAGAGCTTTTTAGGACTCACCGGTTACTTTCGCAAATTTATTCCAGCGTACTCTCAAATAGCGAAACCATTGAGTGACCTAACAAGGAAAGACAACCCATTTATGTTCGAGAAACCCAAAATGGAAGCATTCGAAAAGCTTAAGAAATTGTTGACTGAAAGTCCAGTATTAAGCATTTTTCAGCAAGGAAGAATTACCGAATTACATACCGATGCGAGTCAACAAGGATATGGCGCCGTTTTACTCCAAGAAGCAGAAGACGGAAAATTACATTCTGTCCAATATATGTCGCAGAAAACGACTCCAGCAGAGGAAAAATATAGTAGCTATGAACTGGAAGTTCTTGCTGTTGTCAACGCTTTAAAGAAATTTCGCACCTACCTTCTGGGAAATCATTTTAAAATCATAACGGACTGTTCAGCTTTTCAAAAGACTATGGACAAAAAAGATTTGGTTACTCGTGTAGCAAGATGGACATTACCGTTAGAAGAGTATGACTACGAGATTGTACATCGTTCCGGCCAGAGAATGCAACATGTAGACGCTCTGAGCAGGTACCCAGTCACCATAATTACAAGCGATACTCTCACCGCAAGACTACAAAGAGCCCAACAGGAAGACGAAAATATTCAAAATTTAAAATCACTAATAGGAACAAATAATGCTACGGACTTTTTTATTAAAAATGAAATATTATACAAATACGTAGATGGCCGCGAATTAATAGCTGCACCAAGGGATATGCAAACCCCGAGCTAATCAAGTTAGCTCATGAGAAAGGGCACTTCTCATCCGCTAAAACAGAAGAAATTGTAAAACGAGAATTTTTTATACCTAATTTAAGCAAACAAGTACAAAACGTGATCATTAACTGTGTATCTTGTATTCTAGCTAATAAAAAGTGTGGGAAAAAGGAGGGATTTCTAAATCCTATTCCAAAAGAGGACGTGCCATTAAGCACTTATCATGTAGATTTTATTGGACCTTTGCCGTCTACCAACAAAAGATATCAACATATCCTCACAATAATTGATGCCTTTACTAAGTTTACCTGGCTTTATCCCGTAAAATCCACCACCCTTGTGCCGAAATATTGACCACGCGAGGGCGCTGGTGTGCGCACATCTGTATTAAAATTGAAAAGATCGAGTAGTGTGTGTGTAACTTGTATCGTAGAATGTAAGCCGCATCGCGGCAATTCGTATCTAAATAAACATTATTATACCTAAATTATCTCATGGAACTACTTCTTGTGGACTGTCTTAACTAATTCGCCCGGATACACACTCCTTTCGTTTTGATATAAATATGGACATTGCTTCGTTTATAATTCGCTACATGGTGCATCGGCCGGGAAGGACATTCGCTGCGTGATGGGGGGTGAGTACTTTCGTTTTGTCTAACTTTGAATTCGGTATTTGTCTAGTTAAGCTTATTTCTCATCATTTCTGATTTTGGTTTATTCGTAACTGTCGGTATTTGGAAGGTTGCTCTGGTATAGTTTTGTTTATTTGTATGCATATTGTTAAGCTGAATTTTGTTTGAAAGTTGTACTAAGTTGCATTCAGAATTGGTGTTGTCATTTGTATATTTGTTTGCAATTATAGTGTTTTGGTTTAAAATGGATGCAGCAAATAAGGCTATATTAGAAAGAACGAAAAAGACTCGATCTGTTTCGAGATCCCTCGTGACAAAACAAATTAATAAATTAGAATCCGAAATAAGCAATACAGCTGATAAAACAACAGTACATGAGATATATATGCAATTAATTTCTAAATTTGAAGAGCTGAGTACACTCGATAAAGAACTGGAGAATTTAATAGATATTGAGAGTCTAGAAGAAGAAATCGTAACTCGCGAAGAATATCGAGATAAATTTATAATTTGGAAAATCCGTGCTGAACGTTATGTAGAATCAGTTTCGAACACTGCTATTCAAAATTCGGTGGAAAATCAACCACAAAACATAACACTTCCTTTAAATAGTACAGTTAGTTCTGTTTTATCAAATCAACCGCGTTTACCTAAACTCACATTAGAATCTTTTCGGGCAAGGATATCAGTAGTTTTCCCAGTTTTTGGGCTAGATTTAAATCCGCAGTACATGAAAATTCGAGTTTAAATGATGTGGACAAATTTTCCTATTTGAAATCGGTTGTCACATCTGATGCAGAATTGGCTATACGAGGATTAACTCTAACATCGGAAAATTATGCAAAAGCAATTAAAATTTTAGAAAATCGGTTCGGACGTAAAGAACTTATTGTTGACTTTCATATGAATCGCTTGTTAAATCTGACCCCTGTCCGTAAATCGTTTGATGTTATTGCGTTAAGAAATTTATATGATCAGTTAGAAATTAATATAAGGGGACTTGAATCTCTTGAAATCTCTCCCGATTCCTATAGTTGTCTATTGTTTCCGATAATTATGAAAGCTATTCCCCCTGATTTAGCATTAGAATATAATAAAAAACATAATGAAACACAATCACAAATCACTGATTTAATTGCATATTTGCGAAGCGAAGTAGAAAGTCGCGAACGCACAGAACTTTTAGTAAAACCGCATGACCTAGAATTGAAAAATAAAAATTCCTATTCCAATACTAAGTATTTCGAAAGAACGTCTCATAGCTATCCACAGTCAAATCGAAGGGTTCAAGGTCATTCTCGATTCCACCCATCTGATAAATCGTTCTCCTCTGCAAACGAATTGCTGACGGCTGCAAATTCGAATTGTTTATTTTGTTTCGAGAATACTCATATGTCTGATTTGTGTGAGAATTTATGCGTTCAGAAAAAAAAAAAAAAAGAGCTAAATTAATTAAAGAAGGGAGATGTTTCTTTTGTTGCAACACTGGTTGTTATGTTAAAAAGTGCAAGAAAGAGGTTTGTTCGTATTGTAAAGGTCGACATGCACGTGCTATTTGTTTTAAGTTAGAAAAATCTAAGCAAAATTCGCATTTGGATTTGGAGGAAAAGAATGTTGACGTTAAAACTACGTCTTCAAATTCTGTTTTTCATAACAGAGGTGGAGTTTTATTGCAATGTGTGGAGGCCGAAATTATAGGTCGTTCTTCATCGGATAAGATATTTTGCCTTTTTGATAATGGAAGTGAGAAGTCGTTCATTAAAAAAAATGTGTCTCGGAGGTTGGGGTTGAAAATATTGGGTTCGGAAAGACTAAATATTTTTTCGTTCGGTTGTAAAACTCCTAAAAAACAAACTTGTAGTAAGGTCGAGGTTAGGCTAAGGAATATATTAAGCGGAGAAGAGACTGTGATTGAGGCATTGGAAATTGAGGAAATTTCAAAGGCAACACTTAGCCTACCTAATCCAGATGCGTGGGCAGAAATGGAGTCAAAGGGGTTTAGGCTAACATTCAGTTGTAATGAATCTTCTGAGAATTGTGAAATTTCATTGTTAATAGGTTCCGATTTTTATTGGTGTTTAACACATCGGATAAAAAGATTAGATTCATCATTGGTTGCAGTCGAGACTAGGCTAGGATGGTCTCTTCAGGGAAGGTGTGATGAGCGGAGTGATTGTACTTCGGTACATTTGGTTCACAGTGAAGATGAATCGATTTCGACTGAGCTAAGGAGATTTTGGGAGATAGAAAGTTTAGGAATACTTGACAAGGGTTCGGTGACTTTAGGTAATGGGGATGAAGAGATACTTAGTGAGTTTGATAAATCAGTTAATTTCGTAGATGGTCGATATCGTGTAAATTTGCCATGGAAACCAGGTATGAGAGAGGCTTTACAAAATAATAAAACTGTCGCACGTAAGCGTTTTGAGGGGTTGGTTCGTAGGTTTAAATGTGATCACGAGTTGTTCTGCGAGTATAAGGATGTAATTGATGACTATGTTAGGGAAGGTATTGTTGAGCGTACTTCTTGTGATTCTTTATTGGATAGTCAGGGATTTTACCTACCCCATCATGCAGTGATACGTAGCGACAAAACCACAAGTCATATTAGAATAGTATTTGATGGTTCAGCACATGAAGATGGACAGTCATCGTTAAACCAAAGTTTATATACGGGACCAAATTTGCATCCCAACATTTTAGAACTGCTTTTATGTTTTCGAAAAGTCCTGTAGCATTTACAGCTGATGTAAAATCGGCTTTTCTTCAAATTGAATTAGATTTCCGTGATCGAGATTTTACACGTTTCTTCTGGACTGATAATTTGAATAAAGAGCCATACGTTTTGAATTTCACGAGAGTTCTTTTTGGACTTCGACCTAGCCCATACCTTCTCGCAGCAACTTTAAAACATCATTTTAAGAGAGCAATATCCTCATACATTTGAGTTGCTAAATAGTTCCATTTATGTTGATGACTTCATTTGTGGTCAGAATGATGTTCCGGACGCTCTACGTACTACCTTGGAGTGCTTACAAATATTCAGTGACGCAGGCATGTTATTGCGCAAATGGCGAAGTAATTCGAAACAACTTAATTTGTTATGGCAGCAAGAAGGTGTCAAAACGGAATCCTCTGAAACTAGTGCTATTGATCTTAGACCTCCAACGAAGGTTTTAGGACTTGCTTGGGATCCAGAAAATGATTTAATTTATTTCGATCCAAAGGATCTATTGAAGTTTATGTCACGTAGAGGAGAATCGAAAAGATTTATTCTGAGTGGGGTTGGTCGCATCTTCGACCCCATTGGAATTCTTGGCCCATTCGTTATCAAATTGAAATGTCTACTTCAGGAACTTTGGACTCTAGGAGTAGAATGGGACTCTGAACTTCCCCCAAAGCTACGACACAAGTGGCAGCAGTGGAGTAGCGAAGCTGAGGGCTTGAATGAGATAAAGATACCAAGGTTCTATTTAAGTAACATAGATCAAGAAATATCTAAGTGTGAAATACATTGTTTTTCAGACGCGAGTAAATCAGCTTATGGAACAATATTATACTTGCGATTTGTTACTTGTAATAACGAAATCGAAACTAGTTTCATTTGTTCAAAAGGTCGTGTAGCACCTTTGAAATCATTGACGCTTCCTCGTCTTGAACTGACAGCAGCCTTATTGTCAGCTAGGTTGGCCAAACAGGTGTCATCTTGTCTCAAATTTGATGCTAATATATATTATTGGACCGATTCTTTCATTTCGTACTACTGGATACGCGGCGATTCTTCAGCGTTCAAACCATACATTAAAAATCGTGTTCAAGAGATACAATTTCTCTCTGATCCGATGCAGTGGGGACACTGTCCAGGAAAGGACAACCCTGCTGATCTCCTTTCACGTGGTACATCTGCCGTCAAGTTAGCACAGAATGAGCTGTGGTGGCATGGCCCACCTTGGCTTAAACTAACACCCGATCATTGGCCAAATCGTCACCGAGATATTTTAGATTCAGAGCTCTGCTCGGAAGAATTAGAACATCGTTCTAGTGTGCATGTGGCAGTTACTCAACAGAGGGAAGCTCTTGTTGACATAAATCGATTCAGCAGCCTTAAGAAACTTTTGAAAACGACTGCTTGGGTTTTCCGATTCGTGAACAATGCTAGAAACATTTGCAAATCGATGGACTTCTACATTACTGCAGATGAAATACAAAATGCTGAATATTTTTGGCTTAAATGTGTTCAATCCGAATTTTATTCAGCTGAGATATTAGCCTTAAAACAAAACGAACAACTTCGATCTAGCTCTGAAATAAAGAGTTTAGTGCCGTATTTGGATGAAAACAATTTATTACGACTTACTGGACGGTTGCTTGAAGCAGACTTATGCTTTGGTGAAAAGCATCCTGTTATTCTTCCTCGACGCTGTAAATTTACAGAATTACTTGTTATTAGGGAACATGAACGAATTGGTCATTGTGGCGTATCTGCAACTTTGACTCAACTTCGGAAAAAATATTGGGTACCTAAGGGTCGTCAGTTAGTAAAAACAATGATTCGAATCTGTCTCGTTTGTAAAAATACAGTGCCAAACCAGCTGACCAGTTAAGTGGTCAGTTGCCCCGAGATAGAATCACCCAATCTCCTCCTTTCCAAAGTGTAGGAATTGATTTTACAGGTGCAATACTTGTTAAGGACAATCAAGGGACTCGCAAGTCTTATGTTTCTTTGTTTACATGTGCAGTCACTCGTGCCGTACACTTAGAACTTGTGTCGGACATGTCCACAAAGTGTTTTTTACTTGCTTTACGGAGATTCCTCGCTCGTAGAGGTAATTGCAAGGTAATATACTCCGATAATGCACGTACATTTAAAGCAGCTGAAAGGGAGCTAACATATTTTGCCAACATCTTGAAAGACAGTGAATTTCAAAGTTTTGTCGCAGATAAAGGTATTCACTGGAAGTTCATAGTTGAACGTGCGCCTTGGTGGGGTGGATTTTACGAACGTCTTGTTAAAACTATAAAGGATCCTTTACGTAAAATACTTGGCAGGGCACTTCTAACATTTGAAGAACTTTCAACGATACTTTCAGAAGTTGAAGTCATCGTTAATCATCGACCACTGACATACGTGGAGAATGATCCAGGAGAGCCGGAACCACTAACACCGGCCCACTTCCTCGAGTTAGGTTATGGTGACTCTAAATATCCTATACATTTCATCGAACTGATCGACGCCACTACGGCAAAGGAGTCGTACAAGAAAAGAAAGACTTACCGAACTCTTCTTTTAAAACAACTTTGGAGACGCTGGAAAGAACAGTATTTGCTCCAGTTAAAAACAGCTAATCATTTTAAAAACACCATCTGTTCATAAGAATTTAAAATTAAACGACGTAGTTCTTGTTGAAGGAAATGTAAAATCAAAATTGTTGTGGGAACTTGGAATAATCAAAGAAATATTTATTGGAAGAGACGATAACGTTAGATCTTGTCTTGTAAAAACTTTTAAATGTCTCTTCAAAAAACCCATTCAATTGCTGTACCCTTTAGAAATTGTATAATATACTTGTACTAATTTGTTTATATTTTTCAGATTAATGGTAGGAGATTACACATTATTATTTTTAATCTCTGTTAAATTTATTTTTTGTGAAATCTTGAGGTATGTATCCTAGTATTTGTTCGTTTGTAAATTGAAGCTTTGTCATCTTTAAGTTTCATTATATTGTGTACTTTAATGTATATTTACTTTTTTCTTTCTAATATGTATAATTTAGATTTGATTAGTAGTATTCTATCAGTATTTTCTTTGTAAGAATTGTATTTGAATAATTGTTTGTATTAATTGTGGTTCGATATCAACTGGGTGAACATTCTGTTCACCGGTGGGGTGTGTGCCGAAATATTGACCACGCGAGGGCGCTGTGTGCGCACATCTGTATTAAAATTGAAAAGATCGAGTAGTGTGTGTGTAACTTGTATCGTAGAATGTAAGCCGCATCGCGGCAATTCGTATCTAATTAAACATTATTATACCTAAATTATCTCATGGAACTACTTCTTGTGGACTGTCTTAACTAATTCGCCCGGATACACACTCCTTTCGTTTCGATATAAATATGGACATTGCTTCGTTTATAATTCGCTACAACCCTAGAAGATGCACTAGATAAATTAAAGCTACAACAAAAGACTTTCGGCAATCCCAAAAGAATAATAACAGACAGGGGTTCTCCTTTTAACTCCAAAGAATTTGATTATTGTACCGAAGAGAAAATCCAAAATCTGCAGATCACCACCGGCGTACCCCGAGGGAACGGTCAAGTGGAGAGAATCCACCGAACTCTCTAGTCCCCGTTTTGACCAAGTTGTCAATCGACGATCCTACAAAATGGTACAAATTCGTAGACCGACTTCAAAGAATTCTAAATAGCACCTCCAACCGAAGTACCAAATGGTCTCCATTTGAACTATTGACTGGCGTTACCATGAGAAATAAGGAAGACCTTTACCTGAGAAACCTATTAATGGAAGAGATGGTAGAAGAATTGCAGGAACAGAGAAACCAACTACGACAAGATGCGAAAAGAAATATTCAGAAGATCCAAGCAGAAAATAAAAGAACCTACGATAGGAAACGCAAGAGGGCACCCAGGTATCAGAAGGGAGACTTAGTGGCCATCCAGAGAACACAATTCGGATCAGGTTTAAAATTAAGGCCTAAATTTTTAGGACCATACAAAGTAATCGAAGTTAAACCTAGAGATAGGTATAATTTTTAGAAAGAGTAGGTAACCATGAAGGTCCTAAATTAACCTCTTCTTCCGCCGATAATTTTATTTACCGGGATGAGAGATTGAACGTTTTTTAATTCATTGTGTACTGTGCTTCTTTTATTTTTATCTATTGTCATTGGTGTTTTTTGTTTGCGTGAATTGTGTTGTATTTTCTTATGTTCTTAAATTTTTAATGTTCCAGACCAAATTATTCGACGTTATGTCAAATCACTGGGGTCAGTGATTCCAGGATGGCCGAACTTGTAGGAAAGTTGTATTCTTTACGATTTCGAATAATTAGAATATTTTAAATTTCCAGTGTACTTCGAGAGAGAGATATGTAGGAGATGGTGGCCTCAAACGAACTGAATTGAATTGAGAGGCCAATCGTGGAACTCGGAGTGCCTGACGTCAAACGCATGAGGCATCTCAATGCCCAATCAGGGATTCGAGCGATGACGTCGAGCGCTTATAATCCCTAAGCGCGGGATCGTTTTTTTTTTTGGCTTGCTTGCCTTCACTCGCACACCGGACACGACGGAGTGAGCTCGATGCCCTTGGCCTTCAGAAACGGCATTTCTTTAAACCTAGAAATGTTTGACGCCCCCCTCTCTATAGGTAAATCCTGTTCTCTTTCCGAATTAACTTTTAATCTATTTTCTTGTAAGCAATTTAAATCTATAAATATAATCTGTTTTCTTACTTTAATAAATTGATTTGTTCTTTAAATTTGGTTCATGCTTTCTTTCGTTAAGAATTATATCATTGCCCCTAGACACCCGTCCCACATATATATATATATATATATATATATATATATATATATATATATATATATATATATATATATATATATATATAATGAATCCCCAACCCTTCAAATGTTAGTTGGGGTAAACCTTCTTCTGCAACTGACACTAAACTTCGTACAACTCAACCCACCTCTCGCATAAGTACTTTGACTTCGACGGACTTACGGAGACCACGTGAACGAACGACGCACTGGCTCCTGATCGACGCTGAAATAGGACTCGTTTTGTCATGGCTTGGAGTACAGACTGCTTTGCTGAGGATTAAAAATAAAATATAACATGACAAACGGCTGCACGCTGCATTTCTCCTGTTATTCTAAGAATTACTCCTATATATATATATATATATATATATGCTAACCGTTACCCGCACCCGCCCGCTTCGATGAGTATTTTATGATGTTGTATAAATATATGATATAAATTATTGAGGTATCTAAGTTTTAGCATCAAGCGTTTTATTGTATTGAAAAATATCCTTAAGACTCTCGCATCTTGATCTGAAAAGGAAAGGATTTGAATTTCTAAAATTGAAGTAGAATTATCTTTTACGCTCCCGTAACCCCCAAAGCGGATTTCCGCAAAACCTGTTTTTAGTGGAGCTCTACTCAACAAAGTAAGCGTGCTTGCTAAATTGCAACTAAAAATCTAGTAGTTCAAAAGCGGAAATTTTTTTTATCTATATGCCCCGTAACTTTCTTTGATAGTCTATTTCCGTTGACCCGTTGTTAGCGGATTTAAACTCAACAAAAGAAACATACACACTAAATTTCATTATTGTAGGTCAAGTAGTTCGACGATGAGAATTTTTTTGCATCTAGTTGTCTCAGTAATTCCCCGCGCCCCCATAGGAGTCAATTTCCGTAAAATCTGCTCTTAGCGGATTTCTATTCAACAAAAGAAACATGCCTAACACATTTCAAGCATATAAGTCTAATAGTACTAAAACGGGAATATTTATCTAAAACGCCCTCTAGCCCTTCGCAACCCCTTTGGCGGTCAATTTTCGCAAAAGCTCTTTTGCAGCGGATCTCTTCTCCATGAAAGGAACGTGCCTGCCAAATTTCAAGTCTGTATGTTTCATAGTTCCAGAGATATCGTGATGAGGGAGTCGGATTTCTCTTTTTATATATGTCGTATTTACTCGAAACTAAGCCGCACTTTTTTCAATGTTAATAGCGGGTGTTTTTTAGAGGTATAGAACTTTAAATTGCAATAAAACAACGATGTATTATTCGATTGACATGAATTTTTTTTTATTCGAAAGATAATCTTGTGGAATTACATTTTAAATATGATTTCTGGCATATGACTGCCACGGCTGTCTCGGATGTAGTCCAATCTGGACGTCCAATTTTCGATGACTTTTTCCAACATTTGTGGCCGTATATCGGCAATAACACGGCGAATGTTGTCTTCCAAATGGTCAAGCGTTTGTGGCTTATCCGCATAGACCAATGACTTTACATAGCCCCACAGAAAATAGTCTAGCGGTGTTAAATCACAAGATCTTGAAGGCCAATTCACAGGTCCAAAACGTGAAATTAGGCAGTCACCAAACGTGTCTTTCAATAAATCGATTGTGGCACGAGCAGTGTGACATGTTGCGCCGTCTTGTTGGAACCACAGCTCCTGGACATCATGATTGTTCAATTCAGGAATGAAAAAGTTAGTAATCATGGCTCTATACCGATTACCATTGACTGTAACGTTGTGGCCTTCATCGTTTTTGAAGAAGGATTCCACCAGCCCATAAAGCGCACCAAACAGTCAGTTTTTCTGGATGTAACGGTGTTTCGACATACACTTGTGGATTAGCTTCACTCCAAATGCGGCAGTTTTGTTTGTTGACGTAGCCATTCAACCAGAAGTGCGCTTCATCGCTAAACAAAATTCGCTTATGAAAATCGGGAACAACGGCAATCTCGTTTTGGGCCCATTCGACGAATCTACGCCTTGTTTGATGAATTGCCAAACCAAACTGAGAATAAATCACTTGACAGCTGTTAAATCGGTCGCCATCTTGGAAAGTATTGCCAACTTAAACTTCTATACCTGAAACTTAAACTTCTATACCTGAAAAAAAAACACTCTTTATAACACTACTGAAAATCGGGTGCGACAGAATCGAAGGGAAAAAACTCGTGGGTGGGGCAATTAGGTTCATATATATATTTAAAAGCTTTTAATACTGGTAAAATAACTGATTATATATAGATATAGATTATAATGAAATAAATATAAACTTAATAAATTATCTTTTAAAGGACGGGAAAATTTCTTTTTACAGATATTCCATAAAAGAACAGAATCCTATACAAAAATTTGTATGTATACCCTAAGGCAGTGCTTCTCAAACTTTCAATACTGGCGCCCCCCTTTTCGATCACAATTTTTATCGCGCCCTCCTTATACATTAATAATGCACTGAATGCAATAATAATGAACTTTGATGCTAAAGCTACAAAAGTCGATCTTAATTATAAACCATACAAATTAGTAACATAAGTATTAAATTTTGTATACTACTTTTAAGTAATAAATAAATAAAATAATAGGATAATTATATTATGTGTGTTATTTTTCCTTTCTCTAATTTTTAAATTGGACTTATTGCAAAATACGGTGGCTGCTTAGAAGACAAAATATAGAAAAAGAACTCAGAGGGTCAATTTCTAATCATAAGCATTCCTTATAAAAACTTAGCTTTGCAAGACAAGCCCATGGAAGTCGTTAGTACTTATTAAACTTGTTCTTAATTTAGTATTAATTAATTAGTTATAAACTACTATGGAGCACTGATACATTAAAAATTATACCGGTTGAAGTACCCGCTCTTTTCACGAGTTCATTTATAAGAAAATAAAACAGCTGAATATAATATCTAAATTGTAAGGAGAGTAAAGCCAAGTGCGCGGCAATGTTTACAAAAATGTAAAATGATTTTTTTAAATGATTGCTCAAATTATAATTAGTTTAAAGCGAACTATAATTTTAAGCCTTACAGAATTATCGTTTAGAATTGATGTTGAATAATGAACAATAATATAAAATTCAGATGAAGAATAATTGTATTATTTTTAATATTTAAAAAGCGAAAAGACTTCAACATGTTTTAACCCTGGAGCAGGCGCGTACTCGATACTAATGGTCCAGCGGGGTTATTGAGTCACCCCAATCCTTTTTTTATAATTATTTTTATAGTACACCAGTGTTTCTCAAACTTTCAATACTGGCGACCCAATTTTCAATCATAATTTCTGCACTGAAAACAAAAGCACTTCGTATACTCTATTACCATTTTGAAAATCTTACCTATGTTAAACAGGATTTTCTGCGGTGGCTGCTTTGAAGACAAAATATAGATCTCAGCTAAATAAAGAAAAATAACTCAGTGTCAATATCTGATATTAAACCTTTCTTTGAAAAACTTTGCTCTACAAGACAAGCCCATGGAAGTCACTGATAATTATTAAACTTAGATTAATTTAGTATTGAGAAATTATTTATAAAAAAAATACCTTCTTCAGTACTGATACATTAAACGTATACTGGCTGAAACACCGGCTCTTCGCACGAGTTATTTTTTAAAAAAATATAACATTATTCTTGATATAATAGCTGAACTGTAAGGAGAGTAAAACTGCGTGCACACACGACATTGTATACAAAAATGTAAAATGATTTTTTTAAAGATAAATACTATAATTGTAAATAACTGTTTAAAAGAACTGTAATTTTAAGCATCACAGAATTAGCATTTAGAATTAATGTTAAGTAATGAAAAAGAATATAAAATTCCTATGAAGAATAATTGTGTTACTTTTTAATATTTAAAGCGAGAATACTTCAAAATGTTTTAACCCGGGAGCAGGCGCGCACTCGATACTAACGCTGATGGTAGTGCGGGGGAACTCAGTCACCCCAATCATTTATTTATAATTATTTTTGCTCTACACGATACAAATTGGAAAATTCCAGTGAATAATTTAATTAAGAGAAAGTATACTTACCGGCTTTCAAGGAATATTCAATCTTTCTTTGATGATTTGAGAAAAAGTCCAATAAAACTGAACTAAAATGATTGACAAGTGAAAGACCTTAATAAAGGACGAAAAGCAAAGATACTTTTCACTAATATTACAGAAATGTTACTTGCTGGCAAAGCTGTCATATTTTGTTCAAGTAATTGTAGTTTTAATGAGCATTCATGATCGAGTGAGTGAATATTAACGTCGCACTGTTCAGCTACACGAGGGCTTTTAGAGACGGACCTCGTAATTTTGAACCATGGTTGACGAGGACGATACTTGAGCTGGCCTCTTTTAACTACCACACCATTCCAACAAGAAGACGTTTGAGCTCTTTACAGAGAGAGAGAGAGAGAGATTTAACGTGTACCTCTCCCTTTCCCGACTGGTCTTTAGTGGTACTGGGCTCGAACTCGTGACACCTTTGGTGATCAACAAATAGCAAGTTGAACTTTTTCTTTCTTGTGTCTTTTTGACAAGTCGAACTGAACCTTGTGGTACACTTATGGCTTCATATTTCAGTTGATGGAGTTCTTTAGGAAGCCATTGAAAATTTTCCTTTCGTTTCATGTTTATCGTGTTTCTCAATCATGAATAATATGCATCAGTTTCAACTTCCTTCAATACAGATCACAGATGCCACCCACCGCTGCCTGGTTATAAGTGTATTCAGAAAAAAATACGGATGCTCTAAAAAGGATTATGACGTTTTTCACTATGCTTTATATGTTTGAGATTACTCGTAAAAATAAATCTTAGCCAAATAATCCTTCAAAAATCAATCAATTCTTTTCCAAATATCGTAAAACTATTCATTATTTACAATTTCCCTATGCGAAAAACAAATACATAAAAGATGGGATGGAACTAATGTAGAAACCCTGCCAGTAAGTTTGAAGGTCAATCAAATAAATGACCAGCAAATGTATTATGCTGCCTGGCTGAAAAGTGAATCATGTCTTGCTTTTCTTTCTACAACTAATATACAGTATTTCAATAATAATTAGAGTGATGAAATGTTTATCTTCTTAGAATTTTTCTCAGGGTCTGAGTTTCGTTTTTTCTTTTAACGAGTAATATTTTATGTTAAAACAGAAGAACGCCAGATGATAAACATAAATTATATCAGTGTTGTTGTGTATTTATTTTATTATGGAAAAAGTATTTTGTTTCACTTCTTTCCGGTTATTTTTTTAAAAAAATCATTAAATTTTCGATATGCTCGCGACCCCCCGGGGGCGCCCCTCACTTTGAGAAACACTGCCCTACGGTCAGGTGACTTCTGTGATTAGGCGTCACCTTTTTGTACAGTCTGTTACTTTCGTACTACCCTAGAAGCGCTACTGAAGGTTAGAAAAAGGAGGGACAAGTTCAGATACTGACCTTCGTCGTCTGACCTTGATTCAAAGTTTACAAGATCAGATACAACAACTTAATAGAGAGTGCGATTTTTTAATTTAAACCATTCACACATTCAATGTATTTTTAACAAAATTCCTTGAATTAAAAAGCATCACTTGAAGCATCTAAGGCAAATGAAATAGTTCTTTTTGTATTATTGTAACAGAATGTTACATGTGAGAGTAAAATTCTCGGAATTGTGTACATAAATAAATCATTGTTTTAGTATTCAACCTTACACCTCTATTCAAAAACGCGGTTGTTTTACACGTTTTAAATTTCTACGTCGCAATTCACACCGTTGCCAATCGTTGCTTCGTTATTTCAACATTTGGAAACTTGAATGGGCGATTTCACACCGTTTGTGCAAGGTTTCTACCGTGATTCATCGGTATCGCAGCCTTGATGGTTAACGCTTCATAACCATGCTGTTTAGCACGTGACCTATGCCCTACTCCCACTAAATGTTTTTATCTTTTAAGTGTAATTTACGGTTCTATTGAAAAGAGATTTAAAGCTTCCCATCTGTCTACAATTTTGAGTTTGTTTTACAATGTGTTAGGTATCTTTCTCTCGTTAAGTTATAGAAAAATTTGGTTGTAATGAAATACATTCGAAAGAATTTAAGACAGTGGTTCTCAACCACTGTGCCGCGGCACTTTTGTGGTGCCACCATTTTTTATTAATTCTTAATTATACTCTGATTTAATAATACTTCCCAAATTTAGATATAAAAAAATTGATTAGGTTCGTAATCCATTGGTGATAACGGTTACATCTGTACATGATGAGGAAGAATTAATTTCGCTCTGTAATAATCGAGATTTAATTTCAAAAAATTAGGAATAGTCAATTAATTCAGTTTAGATTAAATTTAGAGGCATAATATCCAAAAAAGCTTTAAAAATCCTTACTAATATTATAAATGTAAAAGTTTGTGTGGATGTTTGGTACTCTTTCACGCAAAAACAACTGAATGGAGATTTTAATGAAACTTTACAATAATGTAGCTTATATATCAGAATAACACATAGGCTATAATTTATAAAGATATTGTGTGAAGTGTCCAAAATATAACGATAATTGTCAAGTAAGCTAGAAAAAATTCTGGCATCTACAAAAAAGCCCGCGACAGCATATATCTATCTTTTATGTGTGAAGCAAAACTTTGTATTTTGTTTTGTCTACACCAGGAGCCAGGAACTGCGAAAGCTTGAATAGGTGGAGTGTGAGGCTGATTGCAATTTTAACATAAAATAAATACAACAAAAAGTAATATTAACGTATATTACACTTCCAGATATATAAATTATTTTTTCTATTTTAAGCGTTCATTACACAAAATTTGTAACAATGTGTTACTTTTGCTGAACAGAGATCAGCTTAGGAAGGTGTTTTCAAAAAGCGACCAACGAGAGAATTACGTGGAGTTACAGATAAAAAAAAATCCTTTTTATCAGATATTAGATCTACAGACTTAAAATTTAACAAACAGGGTTTTTTTTTATTATTATTCAGCTGAGATATGCAAAAAGCTTTTTTTTGTTTAATTTGTAATTCGCGTAAAATGAACTCATTAAAAACTTCTTTATCCTTCAATCTGTATTGCTTAATTTTTTTTATTCACCCGTGCGAAGAACGGGTTTAACAGCTAGTATTATTATAATTTTCTATATTTTATTTGTGTGAATTCAGATTTTAGCATTAACAAATTTGAAAATGAAAAAAAAAAAAAATGAGCGAGACTTTGAGATGTAGATGACGAACTGAAAGTGGCATTATCATTTTGTGACGAATCTATACGGAACTTTATCACTAACCTTCTGAGTCGACCTTTTTAGGGAAATTTAATTCCCTACCTATTTCCAATCAACTCCAAAAAGCGGACAGGATTCCTTGTTATGCAGATTAGATTCAGTATTTAAGTCAAACGAAATAGTAAAGTTAGAGCAGTAGGAGATAGAGATTGAAGCAGAAAGTTATCGTGGATGTAAATTGAAGATTTCTTGTTAGAGATATTTAATCTCAAGAATTGAGATTCCGAGTGGTAAATATTATTTTGTGTTTAAAGTCTCATTAAAGTTTTAGGAGTGAGATTAAAGTTAAATGTTCAATAAGAACATTATTTAATATAATTCTGGGATCTCTTATCGTGGTAATTTCTGCGTGATCGTTAGTTAATAAATTAATTAATTAGATCATTAATTAATTAAGTTAATTTAAAGGATATTACCTTTAAAACCTCATAATATTAGTAGACGCATTTGTTAATAAGTCTTTGATTCTATTTGGGAAAGATAACCAAATAAAGAAAGTTATTTATAAAAATGGCTACTGGTTCTTCTTTGACTCAAAATTATTCTCGTTCACAAAGTGAGGTCCTAAGGGACCTTCACAATTTATACGACCAAATATAAACGAAATTATCAAATATCATGAAGCTCAAATTTCACACACACGCATATTAAATGTATTTTTAAAATTAATTAGTAATTAATTACCACACGAAGAAAGGTCATACCAAATCTAAGGTAGATTGTTGGCCTAGAAAAAGATCTCCTAGTTTTGAGAACTAAGAATTGGAGAATATTAGCAATTGCGAAGGCCAAGACCCACCCTGGGCTTTCGAGCCACTGAGGAAGGAAGTAATTAATTACTCGATAAACATTTTGTTGTCTTTGCCGTACATATTATTTTATTTAACATTGAAATTTAAAAAAACCAACTATTTTACATAGTGTATATGAAGCAAAATTCTTTTAAACTTATTTTATTGCTAGTGTGCCGCAACAAAAAGTGTTACACGTAACAGAAAAAAGGCTGAAAATCACTTGTTTAAGCTATAAGAGATTCCACCTGCTATTTTTCCCCTTTCGATTTTAAAAATTACTTTTAAACATTATTTTATCAGAAATTTATCCTCTTGCTGGTATATAAATAACAGAATCATAAGAATATTTTAAAGAATCAGAGGAGAAAAATCAGTAGAGATAGAAGTTTTCTTTTTATTATCTCTATTATTTATCACTTAAAAAGTAGGCATAGGAAAAATAGAATTATGTACACTTTCAGGAACATTTTATCGTTTACAATCAATACCAAAGATTACATCTGAACACTGGCGTAGCTAGTCTTGAGGGGGCCCTGTATCAAAATTCCCTGTGGAATCTTTTTTGGGGGGCCCTTAACACTTAACGATTTTTTGCCTTCTCGTATTAGGGCCCCGTAGCATTGATACAGCGGTAGCTACGCCCCTGATGTTGACCCTACTTGTTTAGGTATTTTCAAAACATCACTTTTCGTACCTTTTAGGGTGTGTGAATCTCATTTTCAAGCCAATGAATAAGAGATTTCTTTTTTTCTTTTTAGCCTTTTTTATCCTTCAGATACAAGGGCGTAGCTACCGCCGTATAAGCCGCATCAAAGATACGGGGCCCCCAAGCTACAGGGACCCCAACAAGTGTAACAACAGTCCCGCTAACAGGGCTCCCATACCTAAAAAGGGGGCCCGAAGGAATTTTGATAAAGGTACGCCAGTGAGACGCACATTCCATTGGTGAAATGAATAACAAAACGGACGATATCCAATTTCTGGGCAATTTGGTAATAAATAAGTATATATATATATATATATATATATATATATATATATATATATATATATAATACATAAAAAATATTTAAGTCAATTCCTACTTAGATCAACAAAGAAAAATTTCATTTCAGCTGCTTTTTATTAA
>BMAU01011865.1:0-14681 GCA_019973935.1 Trichonephila clavipes | reverse complement strand
AACGAAACGTTAACTTGCAAGCGATTCTTTGAAGGGTCAGCAATAATAACAAATATTATTGAATATTAATCGATTTCTTTTAAACTTTTACTTTTGTTTCTAGAATAATTTCATCTAAACAGTGGGGAGGGGGGGGATCCAAAAGGAGAAACCTGATAATGTTAATTGTTTTTGAGTATAGTCTGAGAGATATGTCATCCACGGTTTCCAAATGTTAATTAACTGTTTCAAACTTTCTTCAAATGAAGAAGAGTAAGCAATTTTTTTGAAGAAACTTATTTTCTTCTCACTGCGTTTTTCGTTTTATTTCAATATGAAGTCCTTTTCTCCTTCTCTTCCTAAACCCTTGGAATTAGTTTCCTTACAAAGCGATGCTACAGTTAATGTCGAAAATAATATTCAATAGAGAAGCCGATAAAGTTAACACAGTGTTCCGTAAAATTTCTCGTTTTTTTTAACAAATATTAAATGACTTGATTTTCGTAATGCTGGCAGCCCTCTAAAATTTCTTTCTTTTTGTTACGCCGTACTGCAGGGTTTTCAAACTCAAAGACTGATTTGGGCCAAATAAATAGGTTAACTAAGGTGGGCCACAAAGAAAATCAATATTCATAGAAACAAGTTTATTTCGAATAATTCTCATTATAGTAAACATATATAAAATAACAAGAAAAATCTAATATTTACGTAATGACACTTGACATTTCTTCTCTGCTACTACCTTTACTGTTTCGAGCGAAATGTTGATATTTTACCATACGTGATTGTGCGCCAATATACTGGACAGGCAGCGAAAATGGTTGTTGTGGGCCGCATGTGGCCCGCGAGCCGTGTGATTTTGACACCCCTGCCTAAACGTATTTATTCACTTTTCATAGAACATAATAAAATTAGAATTTTACTAAACACAGGACAAAAAGAATTTTAAAAGCTGCCTGGCTGTTTCATGAACGTCACTTTTAGAAGCAAGGAGATGGTTATTAACGAAGTACCGATTTCGATCCTCGATCAAATGACGAGGGTGATACCACAGCCAGCACCTCAGTCTTCCACTCCACGCGAATAATATTTTGAATTATTGCAGATTTAACAGGCATCGGCCCTGCTTTACGATGAATGGGTCTTGAGTGAAATCGGATGTAATGCGCGCCTCGGCTGATCCAGTGCTCGGGTCTGTGAGAAAAAATTTTCGTAAGATGTCCATTGTAGAATATTTTTGGTCATGTTTAGTGTCTTACGCGTGAAATAATTCTTCAAATGTCGTGATAACAAGCAATATATCGAAAACATGAAAATTTTTATTCTAATTGAGTCATCTTTCAGAAGTTTTGAAAACGGCATCTTGAGACTACACTGAATTCTTTTTGGTATTCCAACATTTCGGTGAACTTTCTAGGTTTTTCGATTGGCATCAGACTTTCAATGACTCCTAAAAAGAAGCTTCATTTTCAATTCATTTTTTGAAAAAAATCATGACTGTTGTTGAACTACTGTCATTTTCAAAATACATTCGTAATAATAATCTTGTTTTATAAAGTAAAAAAAGTAATACTGATTTTCACAATTCATTTATTTTGAACTTTGTATTGCGTCATGTTGAGCGATAACGTCACTTAAATTACAGTATTTTTTAGCAATCTTTTTCTAATTTTATATTGTATACAGAATGAATGATCCATAAAATGAAATTCTCATCTCTGCTGGTGGTATTTCGTCACTATTTTTTTTTCAAGTTCCTTTTCTATACGATGAATTTTTTTTATAATCTTCCGCCGAGTTTTGTGTATTTACCCAGTGGCGTAACGGAGAACATTTGCCCCCCCCCTGCAAAGTCAGATTTTGGGCCCCCACGTTGAATTTTACAAAGGGTAGGCACTTGCGTCAGTCAGGCTTTGGGCCCCTTAGAACCCTGGCCCCCCCGCGATGCGGGGGTGTACGTTACGCCACTGTATTTATCGTAAAATCCGGTGTATAACACGCCTCGCCGTATAACGCGCACCTATGCTTCCAAGGTGTATTTTTTAATTCTCAGGTGCTCTCTGTTTGATCGTAAAACACGCACCTCTTCATTTACGAAGAAATGTACGCTTACAGTGGTGTTAGGTTTTGAAGTCATTTATTCCAGGAATTTTTCATAGCTTTAGAAAAAAGATAGTGTACTTCTAGAACCACAACTCTTTCTTTTAATAAACAGTATTTCAATCTATGTAGAAGTTGAATTTTTTTTTCTATGCTCCTCTCTCTTTTCTTGTTTTGAAAGCTCTCATTCTTATACCCGGAGTATAACTCGTACATTTCGATCTTATTTTTTGCGTTAAAAGTGCGCGAGATACGCCGCATTTTACGGCGCTTAATTTTGATGTTAAAATATGTACACAGAAAATATAAAAGCTCTACTTTAATATGTAAAAATAGCTTTGGTATTATCCATATATATATAAGAAGCATTTGGTGTCTGTTTGTCTGTTCCCTTATTACTCGAGATCCAGACAACCAAATAACGTGAAATTTGGTACACGTGCACAAAATTACACGAGGAAGGTTCTTAAATAGGTTTGGCGTTCATAATTCTTTCCGAATTTTTTAAAATTTAATTTTTAAGTGATTTTCCAGTGTTATGACGTCATATGATGTCACGTTTCTCACTAAGTGGACAATTTATACTTTACATGCGGTTTTTCCAGATTATTACACATTTTTACTGTAGCTATGTTATATATATTCGGTTGGAATATTTATTCAATTTTTCTATTCTTTGATATTTAATTAGGATTATTTTTCGAATAAATCATTTTTTAAGGATTATTCTTTTAACAACTAAAATTTGGTTTTGTTGTCTTGGCAGCATTTAGGTATTATCGCGGGATGTTTATGTGTGTGATTTTGCTTACAAATTACAACTTAGATTTCAGTATTTTTTCGGAGAATTTATTTATTTCTTTAGAATGCGAAGGTTATAATTTTGACAAACTAAAACTTCTTATTGATAATGGTATTTCAGTTCTTATTACTGCGATTAACATAAGTATAGTATTTCCGTTTTCGTTATCTGTTTTAGATATTTTGAAATTAATAATATTCTGCGATTTTATGTGTCTTTATTTTAACCTTTAACCTATTGGCTTCAGTGCATAAAATTGCCTTGCAGAAAATCAAACTTGGGTAATTATACTGCCCAAGCAAAAGCAGTGTTGGTAGTAATTACATATCAAACTGGAATAGGTATCAGAGAATGAGCAAAACAGACAAATGGCTTAAATACCTGTTGAGGAAGCAGGTAGTCGTAAGATAAATTATTTTTGGTACTTATGTACAATCCTAACAATCGCCAATGTTCAAAATGTTGAAACCCCGATTTCGCATGTCATATACATGCTGAATTGTGAGTCATGTGCTTCGTTTCATATAATGTCGCCAATAGGTTGCGGTTATATGTAAGTATCTTATTTTTTCAAATTATGCTTTTGCATTGATACAGTTAGTTCAGTTCTTTTTATGTCAGTTAATGTTAGTATTGTACTTCATTTTTCAATTTATTTTTATGCTCGGGATATATATACTTTACATAATTTTTTTATTTAGTATTTACGCGTATTATGGTACAATCGGCAAGTTCAAGACAACTCTCCACTTTAGCAATCCCAACTATGTATGCGTTGAATTGGCAATCATGTGCTTCATTTTGTATAATGTCACCAATAGGTTGCGATAATACATAAAAGTACCTTTAATTCTGTACATTACTATAACATTAGACTGGCCACAACACCAATTTGGCGTGATTTCAAAATCATGCCAAAAATGAGTAGCTTACCAATATGAAATTAATATTATGAGTATTATCTTAGCCCCTGTTTCATATTTCTCTCCACTAATCCTTAATTAATTCAATATATCAATTTTGTTTTCTTATATTTCAGTTTTTACATTTATTTTTGGCGATTATGTACTGCAAATATTTTTTTACACATTGCGATGTCTTTGGCAAAATTAACCAGTGGTATTTTCCTTAAATATGTTTTTTATCTGTTTCTGATAATTTTTAAAATTTTGTTTGATGTCTGTCTGAAAGGCAAAATAAATATTTTATAGTATATATATTGTGTTTGTACGAAAATGTTTATAACTGATTTAATCAAAATATTGAGCCTTCTTTTATATTTGATATCTTTTTAAGATTTAATTTTATGTTATAACTAGCTAAATGTTGCTGTGGCTCAGTCAGCTTTAAAAGACTGGTACACCATAAAATATGCCATGAAGCTTACAAAAGTAATAATACACAAGAATTCAAACAAATCTACATCATTATCTATATATACATATAAGACGCATTTGTTGTCTGCCCGTTTGTCTGTTTCCTTATAACTCAAGATCCAGACAACAAAATAACGTGAAATTTGGTACACATTCACAAAATTACATGGGGAAGGTTCTTAAACAGGTTTTGTTCCATCCCAACCTCACTCTGGCCTCCTCCAGCCAAAAAGAGTGCTCCATGTGCATGTTCTGAGCCATGGGTTCAGTTTAGAGAAAACTTTACTAAACAAAAGCGGTAAGTAATTTGCAATATTTCTTTGTTATATTTCCTTTACTGCAATCAAATTCTGCAACACAAATATCACATTACTTACTACATTCCATTCCATTCCTTCATTCATAGGAATGCATTGTCATTTTTTGCTACAGTCATGCCTATGAGAAAAAGGGGGAGAGTATAGACTTGCAGACACCATGCTTTTCTCATGGGCAGTTAGTTGTATGTGGCCTGCTCTAGAGTGGGCAGAGATGAAAATGTTTTTGTACACACTCCAAATGGAACTGCCAAAAATGCTGTCTATCACATTGCTTTAAGATAAATGTACCCTTTTATTGCATGCAAATAAACAGTTTTGTAAGCTTCTACAGAAAACCTTATTTTAAACCCGGGCAAAGCCGGCTACTTGCAACTAGTTTAATATATATGTGTGTGTGAACGAGAGTTGTATTTACTCTATATAGCAACACGAGATGATTATTGGTCACGGACCTCGTGGTGAGGAGGTTACGAGGACGACACCTGAGCTGGCATCTCTCTCTCCTAACTACCGCACTACACCATGGGAAGCCATTGAGCCCCTCGACAAATTTAAAGTGCATCAGCTCCCTCTGCAGAGTGTGTCTTCAATGTGGCATTTTTTGTTCCCTTTCCTTTGGGCAGAGGAAGAATATATTTTTGGGTGAGGGATTATATGAGTAAAGTTTAAAAATTATTTTTTCCATTATATCAAGCGCCCTTTTTACTGATAATAATATATAAAAGACTACATCCTACCATTTTTTAATTATAAGTCTGCCAAAACGCTTTAGATCCACGGTACTCAACTTTTTTTTCGGCCGGGCCACATACTTGTAAGAGCTAATTCACGTGCTCCGCAACAGGAGAATTTAGGATTAATGGAGGGGGAGGGCGCTGTAAGATGAAGGACATTTAAAATGCGGAAAATTGATCAAAATATTAAAACTCATAATAGTTTGGATTTCGTTTTGATATTATATTAAACTCTATGAAACTCAACTGACAAAAAATAGATTTTATGCATTTTTTACCCAGTTATGGGGTAATTTCGATTTCCTTTCAGCGATAGTTCCAAGGCCTTTGTTTGTATTCTACTGTCATAAACACAAAGCTGCCCGTACTTTGATAATTTAATTTTTCGTTTGACGAAGTCTCATTTATTTTTATTTCAGATATTAATTTATCCAATGTAGGATGGCAGCAAAGAGTTTTTACTGAATTCTCCGGACTGAAATCAGTTTTATTTGTTTAAAATTAGTTCAAACTTTATGATTTATGATTTTACTAAAAAAAATATCTGAACAAATAACTGAATTTATATGAAAGAGTACATCGAAAGCATTTAATATACCCTCTATCAATTTATGTATCAATTCATACGTTATCCTTAACAATTTCATATATTTATCGATATGTATAAGGTAGCACATTTTATAGGATGCTTTTGTTCAGAGGCGCACACAGGGATTTTTCAGGTGGGGGGTCCGGGGTTGAAAGTTCACCATTCTTGTATCATGCTCCTTTTGATTTTGTCGATTTTCGGGAACAAAACACAGTAAAAAACTAATTTTTGAATAAATAATTAGCATTAATTAATAAAATTAATCCTTAATAACAAGTAATTAATAAAATTTTACGTACTATATTCTTAGAATTATAATCAATCTGAAAAAATCAAGGGCTTTGGGGGTCTGGACCCCCCTTGTGTGCGCCACTGATTTTGTTACTTCTGCATTGTATGACATTACCACCGACAAAATACTTTGTTGCTTCTGCAAAATGTTTTTCAAGAAAGCCAATCTACCTCGTCTTGAAAGAGCTTCCCAAGAAAAGGGGAATCATTGAAAGATTTTTATTTAGTAGTATAGTGACAAGCAAAATTATATATTTTAAATGTAACATTTTTACGACAAATCAAACAAGTTGTTGATGCATGTTACCTTTTTCTCTACGAAATAGTCAAGATCTCAATCGTCTTGAAACTTCATATATTCTTTAGGTATTTTTCGCTTGAAAGACATGAGGGTTAATCAAAAATTAGTTTCACTCTTAAAATGGTCACTACCCCATTGTTATTTGCTATTACTAACCGTTACAATTACAAAAAGAAAAAAAAAGTTATTTCGCAATTCGTGCCAGTACGACATCGATAGCAAAATTTATATATTTGATTGAATGATTGACAGAAATTCCCGCGTAATTTTTAATGCATTGTTCTTAATAAATAATTGAATTTCTTAGTGCAACGGACCATGACTGGGCCAACCAGGAAGATCGGATGGGTGGCATGCGGCCCGCATGCTGAGCATCGTTGCTCAAGGTTATTATTAGCTCAGAAGCGGAGAAAGGAATTTTTTTTCCAATCGAATTGCATCACTTTTGTACTTTTAAGTTTTGTTTGTAGATAATGTGACATTAAAATGCGTTTCATGTTAATAAAAGAAGTAGAACGCATTAAGTTCGCTTAACTGTCATGAAATACGATTAGAACTCAATAAAAATATTTTGGAACTGAGAATTCGCATACCCAAAACTAGTTCGCTGTTAGAGTTTCTGAACATTTTAAAAAAATAGATTGCATTATATATTATTCTTTTAAGCAAATATATGTATGTGTGAATATTGTAGCTCTCTTGATTCAAAATATTTTTTGATGAGAGTTAAAATTCTATAAAAGAGTAAAAAAGTGCCGTGCTTTACATATGAAAACTGCTTTAGATAATTTGTAAGTTTCTCAGTTACATAAGAGGATAAATAGTGCCCGATTTGCAAAAAATTATAAAATATCTGGAGATGCAAGAGGTAAATACACAAAAAAAAATTTAGGGGCTGATAAAGAAAAAATCTTGACTGCACTATTTCGATTTGTGAATCGCGTAGAAATAAAGTGTTTATACCAAACGAATTTATTTACAAAAGCGTTGAAAAGCGTTGTTTGGGGGAAGCCAACGACAGATTTTGATGGTTGATGGAGTGAAGAATACATGGCTGTGAAATGAAATTCCTTCTAAGAGAATGAAGTAAATTAGTTACAAGCAGTGGTGTAACGAAGAATATTAGGTTAAAGTCAGGTTTTGGGCCCCCTAAAATCCCGAGACTTCTCGCAATGCGGGAGGGGGTGGGGTTCGTTACGCCACTGGTTGCAGTATAAATGTATTCTCTTTCTTGTTTTTTTTAGATAACGATAAAACATCTGCTGTATCTGTTTAAAAATATTTGTTAAAACACAGAAATTTCGAGATGGAAAATTCCGTATGCGATTGAAAGGAGTTTCGAGATACGCTGTGTAATATTACATAAGTAGCATTATTTAAAATCCAATTAAGGTAATGAGTAAAATTAATCGTATTTATTCGAATATAGGCCGCACCCCAAATTTCAACAGGTTTTTGTTAAAATATAAAAAAATAGTGTAACAGGATTTATCGTTATTCGATATTTCAGAAATTTAAAAAAAAATTAAATGAGAATTAATAAAAAGTGAATAATTAACTTACTCCAGTACTTTTCAAAACATTTAAATGTATATATGAACTTGTAATTGTACTAATCGTCAGTATCATGTTCAATTCCTTCCCCCATCCAACGGATTTGTCCGCCTTCGATACTACGGCGCACCCGATTTTCAGTAGCCCGAACATTGGGAAAAAGTGCGGCTTAGATTCGAATAAATACGGTATTTCTTTTAAAAATGAACGATATTGGATATTTCTTTTAAAAAATTGAGATAAATTTATAAAAGTCATATTTTTGTATTATTTATGTATTTCCATTCACAAATGTTTTTCTAAATAATATATCTATTTTTGAGTTCTATATTTAAATTAAATCAATACTTGTTATCCTATATTTGTCGTTTCAAATATTCCTACGTTATTATCTCTTTTTTTAATTCTGAAAAAAATTATATTTTCCAAATTTACTACTACTGTCATTTCCTTCAGTGTACCCAGATTCAAATACCATCCAATGTACTAGGTGGCATTTTATTTAGTTATTCTTTTCCTTCTGACACTGCTAGATAAACATCGAAGACTCTGAATTCTTTTGGTACTTTAATTAATTTATCTTCAGAATGAATGTTGTTCATACAGAAATTATAATTTCTCCTTTTCTCAAAACCATAGGAAGGTACTACTACCAACAGAACAAAATCAATAAGTGGAATTTATGAGCGATGAACATAAGTCAAAAGATCAAACCCCCAAGTTATCAAATATAATTTTGACAAAAATGTATCCTTTCATGTAATTGGCATGAAAAATATAAAAAAGGTAGGGCACCCATCTGAAAAAAATAAATAAACCATTACCGAAATCAAAAGGTAGAATATTTTCAAAAGAAACATGAATTTATTCAAGTATACAACTCCAATAAAACACGACTTTTACGTGAAGATCAAAATTGAGATTTGGATATCCTCGGAAGAAGACGATGAATGAACGAAACACTTATCACAAGAAATGTCATCCTATTTAATTTACATAAATTTCTTATCAACTGCCGGAAAGGCTTAAGTTCTTAAGATGCTGACTTTGTCTTAATAAATATTTAGATTTTTATTTACATATGAAGCATATATCCCGTTTTGTTGCGCCCATACGCAAAGAAAGAAAAAGAGTTTATCAAATGAATAAACCACAAATTCTCCAAATAAGATTTTCGCCTCATTAAAGAAATTATTTGAAGGGGATTGAATTCTTCTCCCCGCACCCTCTTCAAAAACCTCTCATCTGTAAAATCGATTAGAAAAGAAATACCAAATGTATGACTCCATAACGTTTACAATAGCTATCCTACCCTACATTTTGAAAATCATTCAGAAAACGATTTCATTTATAACTTAATTTTTTTAAATTTAATCTCCACGAACATTATCCAGATTAATATTGAACCAGCCTACACTATATTTTAGTAATTTCAGATCGTACATACGTTTCGTGTCTTTGAAGTATAATATACACATTCTCTGATTACAATAATAAGGTGACCCATCATCCTCCTTTAGGGAGGACAGTCCTCCTTTAATAAGTTCTGTCCTTCCTCGAAAAGTGTCCTCCTTTTCAATATTTTAAAACTGATCTGTTAATCTCTGTATTCAGAGATGAATCAAACATGTTTCCAAATTGTCGAAGAATGGTCTGAAACAAATATCACAGGAAATAACAATTTTCTATGGTATTTTTTTACTTTGTCGCAAGTAAATTGGGCAGATATAAAAAATTAGGTCGAGTTTTTATCCAAAAAATGCCTGATATTAAAATCGATGACATTTGTCTGTTTAAAGTAGAAAGAAGACTGAACATATATATTTAAATACCAAAAAATTAGAACAATTGTTAAATCAACATGCTCAAAAATTGGTAAAAGATGGGTGAAATTACTTCAACCATTTCAAAAATGAACACATTCCATATGAAAATGTAAGTACTCTTGTTGAATTTACGTTGTTCTGCCCTGGAACTAACGCATCAGTTGAAAGAGTCTTTTCGGTAATCTTTGGACCAGTGAGAAATCAAGATTGAATGTTGATATTTTAGCTGCAGTACTTACAGTAAAGATGAAGGATATTTTTTGCTCTGAAATTTCCGATATATTAGAAAATAATAAATTGACAAACAAAAAAAATCACACATTCAATGGAAAATATTCGTTTAAGATAATGATTAAAAAGAATGTAAGCGTAATTAGCATATTTTTGTTTGAATTAATCAAGCGTTTCTCTCATATACAGTGTAATTTTTTTCTGAAATTTTTCGTCCTCCTTTTTCATTGTAAAAAATAGTCATCTTAACAATAACGAATTTGTTGAACATTTTAACCGAAAAAAACAAACAGAAAAAATGATGCTCGTTTGAAAGCTGATCCATTCCTAAACGTTTACATTTTTCATCCAGTAGGAAAAAGATTTTGTTTCGTCTGCGCTCTTGATTTTCTGCGGATTCCGTGCAGCAACTCCAAACTGCTGCGCTCAACAGTTCTAAGTTTCTTAACGGCTCCCAAATAGTTCCCACTCGGAAAAGTTAAATAAAAAAACCCGCTATCCCTTCCTTTTAAAACATCCTACATAAAATATTCCGTATTTCTATTTACATTAAAACGGAAAGATTGTATATATTTCCCACAAATGCTTACAATAAATCCATAACTTTCTGTGTGTCGACGCGCCCGCGCGCGCGATTGAAGTATTCCCACCAGTGAGAGTCAAAACAAAAAAGTCGTTAATATTCATACCACTTAGTTACGAAATGCCATTTCAACAGTGACATAAACTCATGCCTCGATTTTTAATTGGGTTGTGTATATTTCTTCCCAGAACTGCTAAATCATCATTTTACAGTTCAGGTTTCGGTTAGAGGGTACAGCAGGGGAACGTTATATTTATATGCGAAAAGCATTACAATGAATGATCTGGAACTGGAATCTTATGTTTGGACTATCTTTTCTGAGAAATGATTAGCTGTTTAATTTAAAACTCCAATATGCACGACGGGAAATTAAATGTAACATACATAAGCCCAATTCAGATAGACTTTTTATTTCATTGAATGGGAAATGGGGATCATTTATGTATTTATTAACACATTCTCAATTTTTTAAATAGGCTTTTATATTCCAACATAAAATATTTTTTTATAAAAAATTGTGCGTGTTCCAGTGAAAAATTAAAATACTTTTAAGAATGTAGTTTTTAAATTTTTAAAAGGAGAATCAACAAAAATGAATGATATTTTTTGAAGCTGCTAGAGATATTTCTTTCAAGATAGAAAAATAATGTAAACAATGGGTGCCAACACACACACACACACACATTATAACAAATTATATTAATTTCAACCGACATTCAGCAAATGAAAGCAGAAAAATGAACTGTACGAAATTGTGTTTGACTTAAAAGTGAAATGCTACTTAAAAGTTAGATCATCCTCGGCTGAAAGACACGGAAGCCTGATTTGAGTATCCTAAATGCTAATCTTAATCTTGATGTTAATGAAAATCAACGAATGGTTTGAAATCAATATTTTGGGTTCAAAAACAATTTCAAGTAATGAGACTTTTAGACAAAAGGGGGAAGTAGTAATCTATATTTTATTTAGAATTCACAACTTATACCACATTCAATTTTGTGAACTATGGTAGCTAAAGTTATCAAAAAAAAGTTTATTAACAATTAATTAATTAAAATTGCTGAGTCTAATGAAAAATTTAAACAATGCACAAATGAACAATTTTTACTTCAGACAAAATTTAATATATTAACTTATGTGTGGAACAATATATTTCATCCACCTCAAATTAACACAATTTAATTATTTTAAACCGATGATGTGCTGCAAGAATTCACCAACAAACGAACATTCTCTGAAAGACTAAATTTATAAATGCATCTAGCCTTACGGAGAATATCAGTTGGCATTTTCAACTAAAGACATTTTTTTATTATACATGAAATAATCGGTAAAATGTTTAAGGACTATGCTTAGCTTTGACTGGTAGTATTCTCGTCATTCAAAGCAAGCATTTGTGTATTTCAAAAAGTAATCCTTTCGAAAACCTTTCACTGCATAATACGTACCTGTTGATTCTAACGGTTGCTGCCTAAAAGGTATTGACACATTCAAACCACTTGTAGTGCAAATTGAATTTTCTCATTTTGGCATTAGTTGGCCTCTATATTCGACATATAAAAGTATATGACAATTAAATATTTCAAAAAATTCGTATTTTAGGTCGGAAATAAATAAATTGCAATAAAATGGTGATTCCGTGGTTGAAAAAAAAATTCCATTTTTTTTTCGGTTGCTTACTGGAAAGGACTCGTGTTCAAAAGGATTATTAAGCGATGTCTATAATGAGATTACGTAATGGCTTAAGAATTATGCATGTCTTCCCTCGTGGGATCTTTATTTTTAAACACAAGGCTATTTTTTATTTGAAAATTGCAATATTTTACTACAGGAGGCTAAAGTGAAATCAAAAAGTGAACGGATAGGTTTTCAAAAAGAAACTGAGACTTTCATTGCACTTAAAAAACTGTTGAAAAGGCCAGCGTTTAAAAAGCGCTCTAAAATTTCTAGTGGTATAAGTTTAAAAACTCATAACAGCTGACAATATACGGGCTTGCAAATTGCTTCGTTTTTTTTTTTTGTTTCAGTAAGTTTTACTTAAAAAAAAATAACATTTTGAGCTGAAAACGAAATGATGTTGTTAATAAGCATCGGTCATTATAGTATGACCGAATATCCAAACATTCAAAATCGTCTGCATTTTTTATAAATAAAAATTTATGGCCCAAGTATTATTTAGATTAATATTCGATAGCAAAAAAACACTGTTATTTTCTTTTTTAGAAAAATAAATTGTGCAAGGAAGAAGTTTTCGAAATAGTGTAAGGACAGGAAAAAAATAATAAATATATCTTAGGAAAACGAATATTTATGCAGCTTAGCAAGTGGACGCACGGAAGAAATACATTTTCATCATCGTTCAACCAGTTCCAAAATTAAAACTAAGAAATTCCCGAAAAGCAACTTTAAGAAAACAATAGCTTTGATGAGTTTTCACAAAACGATTGGATCATTCCAACTCATGTTTTATACGACCATTCGGCATTGAAATGAACTTAATAAAAACCTTTAAGGAAATGGTGCCATAATATTACTTACGTAAGAAAACATTAAAAAATATTGATGGCGAACTTGACATTTTTTTCATTCAAGATTTGAAAATGAAAGCAATGAAATAGTTTTCTCTACAACAAAAAAAGTACTTAGTAAGTAGTATTTTATTTTTTTTATAGTAATTAGACATAATTTTGTAATGTATTATAATAGTAAATTGTACTTATGTTGAAATTTATAAAAATATATTACAATAAAATTTATGCGTTCTGTGAAAAGAGTTTTGTTACTTCATATTACATATGGACCAAATTTTTAATCAAGTAACCTCTCCCCCCACCTCACCCGGTCAAGGGTATCCCGACTTAGCAATGTTAAAATCTGGTCACCTTATCTTATGTGCAATAGGAGTATTCGTTTTTAAATTTAAACACATTTAACCTACGTAAATAATAAAGAAATGGCAATTTAATTAATTATTCGGAGAGGGAAAAGGTAATTTTTTTTCTTCGAGCACACAATGTGAGTATTCTATTTCAATACAAACTAACTGTGGAAGATTAGCTCCATTATAAGGATCCCAATGTGGGGACGTGAATGGGTGTTTTTACTTCAAATTATTTTACATTAATTTAAGAAAGGAAAAGAATTAAAAAAACAGAATTTAGAATAATTATTTTGAAATTATTTTTCTCACAAATGTCTTTCCTAGATTGTAATTCAATCTTCTGAGATCCATCGTTTCTAAGTAAGGTATAAATAAACTGTCAATATATAGGGTGTTTTTTTAGAGGTATAGAACTTTAAATTGCAATAAAACAACGATGTGTTATTCGATTGACATGAATTTTTTTATTCGAAAGATAATCTTGTGGCATTACATTTTAAATATGATTTCTGGCATATGACTGCCACGGCTGGCTCGGATGTTGTCCAATCTGGACGTCCAATTTTCAATGACTTTTTCCAACATTTGTGGCCGTATATCGGCAAAAACACGGCGAATGTTGTCTTCCAAATGGTCAAGCGTTTGTGGCTTATCCGCATAGACCAATGACTTTACATAGCCCCACAGAAAATAGTCTAGCGGTGTTAAATCACAAGATCTTGGAGGCCAATTCACAGGTCCAAAACGTGAAATTAGGCGGTCACCAAACGTGTCTTTCGATAAATCGATTGTGGCACGAGCTGTGTAAAATGTTGCGCCGTCTTGTTGGAACCACAGCTCCTGAACATCATGATTGTTCAATTCAGGAATGAAAAAGTTAGTAATCATGGCTCTATACCGATCACCATTGACTGTAACGTTGCAGCCTTCATCGTTTTTGAAGAAGTACGGACCAATGATTCCACCAGCCCATAAAGCGCACCAAACAGTCAGATTTTCTGGATGTAACGGTGTTTCGACATACACTTGTGGATTAGCTTCCCTCCAAATGCGGCAGATTTGTTTGTTGACGTAGCCATTCAACCAGAAGTGCGCTTCATGGCTAAACAAAATT
>BMAU01011861.1:0-87745 GCA_019973935.1 Trichonephila clavipes | reverse complement strand
AGTTAACAATAACTATTTAACAGTAGAAGCATTCGATCATTATTGTTATATTTTCAACAACTGCCGGACTAGTGCGGACAAACCGGAACTCTGCCCGGGGCAGCAAATTTTAAGGGCGGCATTTGGATCGAATTTGAAATATATATATGTATTTGTTACAAAAAATTATATATTTTTCTGAAATATTATTAGATGTGAATTTTGAGGTATTTCATTTTAAGCATTATCTTATTTCCTTATTTTGTACTCTGTATGTTTAGTAGTAATTCTTTCTTTATGTGGAAATTTGAAGAGTTCAAGGCGGGGAGTATATGTTAAGTCATGAAATTTGTATTTTTACACATCTTTCACTAGTAACTTGCACCCCATCCAGGAGTGAGGTCACACCGACATTCCTTTCACCCTTACGATGTCCGATGTCAGCTATCCAAAATGGATATGGGTAATGCGGTTTTGGCAGATAAAGAGCCACAGGAGATGTTTTTTATTTAGTCTTGAGTGTAGTTATAGAGTTAGCAAAATACTTGTGATCCCACCATCAGTAGACTATTTTTTCGAAGAAAGTGACTTGCTGAAATGGACGATTCCTTCGCTTCCATTTTTACGCGTTTGAGAAATAATAACAAATAATTATGTCCCTAATTTCAAATTTTTATGACAAAATAATATATATATATATATATATATATATATATAATATATATATATATATATATATATATATATATATATATATATATATACACTAGTGTGCAAAAAATTAAGGACGAGACGGTTTTTTTCAATATAACTTTGTACAAAGCATTCCAAATCAACACATTTAATACCGTAAGATCCCCAATACGTAAGGAAATGTGTAATATGCAAGCAACACTTACTAGTGAGAAAATCAGAGGGATAAAAAGAAGCTTGATTGAAAAAAGTAGCATGGAGCGCAAATGCGACTGAAGGCCGAAACATCCTGTGATGGGTGTACAGCAAGAAACATCCGGTCTTTAGTAGGATATCATATGCCCTGACTGCTAGGCAGGCTTCACAGCGTCTGCCCATGCTGAGAAATGTGAGCGTCGAACGGTGCTGTTGAGACATTGCTGCCCATTCGTCTCGTAGCGCCAATCGAAGCTACCGAATCGTTACTGGCTGGTAAGGTACGAGCTGCCAAGCGTCTGCCTAGAAAATCCTTCATACATACCGATGGGATTGAGATCCTGAGATCGTGCCGGCCAATCCATACGTTCAATATCCTCACTCTAAGAGCTCTTCGGCAGCTACTGTGCGAGGACACAGCATTGTCGTCCATGAAAGGGAACTGCAGACCCATAGCGCCTCTAAAAGACGCACATATGGAAGAAGAATCTCGTTGGGTAACGTCCGGTGTTTACTGAACCTGCGCTCGAAGATGTGAAGGTCTGCCGATTACTACCAAGCATGATGTTCCCAAACGAGAACACAGCGACTTCCATAGTCCCTTTCAATGATTTCGAGGGATGATTGCGGCTTCCCGCTCTCTCCAGATGAGTATGCGATGAGAATTGCTACCCAAACTGAATCTGCTCATCTGTAAAAGTACTCGTCCCCATTCATTGTCTCTCCAATTCCGGTGTTCCCGGTACCACAGAGAACGCCTTCTCCGATGGGCAGGCGTTAAAGGTACACACCGTACAGGGCGTCGCAAACAGACCACCACTGTGCAGTCTTCAGACCACGGTAAAACGATATTGATCTCCCAGCGCCTGTGTCGTGTCTAGTGATTCTCCCGCCAGTTCGCCGCCTGTTTCTTCTGGCCTGTAAAGACAAATGCATACCGGTCATCTGGCGGGTGCGGTTCCTCGGGACGACCATTGAACCCCGGATAGCTTTTCCTCCTGTAGTTTCCGAAATTGCCTCCAAAGTCGTGAAACGATGCTGTGAGCAATTCCGAACTCTGCAGCCACACTTGTAACACCGTACTTCCCCTCCAACTTCCCAATGATTCGACCTCGGGTAAAAGCATCCAGATGTCGTCTAACAGATTGATTATTCGCTATTTCTCGCTGAGGCAGCATCCCTGGTGTGATTTTAACTGCTATACGGCGTGCAATCTCTTTGCCAGGAAATACTGATCTACACCGACAACATGCTTTATACTACTCAGACACTCCCCCCATTACGTCTACCCGTATATCTGCGCAAGTGCTTCCGTACATCATCTTACTTTAATCTCCCCGGATTGGTCTTTCTGTCCGCTCTGCCTCTTCGTTCAGCTAATATGCTAATTTTTTTGACTTCGTCCTTAATTTGCACACCAGTATATATATATATATAAATTATATACGTATTTGTTATGCAATGCCTATTTATTTACTTAATAATTCAAGTGCATAGGTGCGCATTTATGTGTAACAATTAACTTTTAAATTATAATTTTTTGTTTAGGAGAGAAGGGCGGCATTTTCCATTTTTGCCTCGGGCGGCAGAACTGCTAGAGCTGGCCCTAGTTCAGATATTGACTATTTCGTTATACGACAAAAAGAGTAAATAATTTTGAGATGTACCTATATGAATGAAAATAGAGTCTTAAATCGTTATTTTCATATTAAAGTGTCTGACTACATTAAAAACCTTGAGTTTCAAAATTTATATAATTTTTTCAATTTCGAATAAAAATATTTGAAATTTTACTTTCAAAACTACCTTCTTTGAAACAACGAGGAGGTGGAATTAATTAAAATGTGAGACGAATAAATAATAACAACACACACACCGGAAGTTGAAGTCTTTTCAACATCAAAATATATTTCCCCCGCCTATATTTTAAGAGAATTAAAAAACAACAAGAAAAAAAATCAGAAAATGACGTTAAGTGATATGACTTACGGATATTTATCAAATATCCGTAATCTCTAGAAGTCATTGTTTTATAAATTAGGGAACATACTGATTTATTACTTGGCAATATGGAAATTTTTCGTTTCCAAATCGTTCTTGGGAGCATGGTCTCAACTTGGAGAATAACTTTATACTATTAGCCAGCGGCGTAACCGAGAATATTAGAGTCCCCCTGCAAAGTCAGAAAAACTCTAACTTTTGATAGTGTAGGGGTGTGCAAGTGCTAAACAAACAGAATGCATCCTAGATTTGTCCTGTTTGTGGTGCTAACTAATATGATGGAAATCAAGGACGGAATGGGTGCAATGTTGTGGCTGTTGTTCATTTTGGTTCCATGAGAAATGTGTTTCGAGTTACAGGGTGACTTCTTCCTCGTAATGAGTGTAGTGTAATACAAGGACCTCATTAAATGTTGTTTTTCTTTTAAATTTGTAATAATCTGTGCTAATTTAATAGTTTATCTGATTTTCTATTTAATTATTTTTAATTTATAGATTTTTTGTGATACAGTTTGTTCAATAATAAAGGTTTAAATTTTCTTATCATTCGCCAAGCATGTATTTTGCGTGTATGCATTTCCATTTGAAAATGGAAATGTAAAAATGGTAATTTCTCTTATCTTTACCGTGACCTGCCAATATTTCCAGCACTTAGTGCCCATATTACCTAAAGTTTTACGGTTAACAAATATGGGCAATTGCGAAATTTATTTTTGGAGCTTCTTTAAACACAGAGAAACAAGAGTTAGATGTTTGTTCATATGCCATTTGTAAGACCCCACTCTAAAGTTTAAAACATCTTACTCTTAGGAAAAATGGAGTGTTTTAGTGTAGTATATTTTCAACTCATGTTTTGGTGCCCATATTTGCCAAGTTTACCCAAAATATATTTTAGCCCCATTTCACATATTTTTTTAAAAAAAGTATCTTATTATATATATATATTAATAGCACAGTATATATCTCTTCCAATTATTTATTTTGTGTTTGTTTTTACATTTGCAAAAATTATTTTCTAAGGCTACAACAATGGCAACTCAAAACATATATTATTTCAAGTTATTGTAAAAGAAATACTCAACAATATTTTTTATAACAGAAAGGCATAGTAAAAAATCGTTGTTACCGTACAAATATTGTTTAGAATTAAGTTTTGTTTGCACTAATATACTTTCAGATTGAAATTTGTCTTTTGTGAACTTTGCATTGAAAAAGATTCACATTTGTTCAGAAATATCATCGGAGTTTCTTAAGTTTCCGAACTTTTCTCCTTTTAAATACCATTTATGAATTTCTAAAATTTCTGGTAAGTTAAACGGAGCAAAGCAGTAGGAAATTATTACCGCTCGTTTCGTTTTCTTCACCATTAGATTTCAGTTTTTATGTACGCGAGAATCCGTTTCTTCCTACTTTAATGAAACTTGAACAATTTGCTTAAGTCAATGAATTGCTGCATGGAATCTGAGAGAAACGAAGATATTAAAAGATAAACTAAAGCTTTCTTTGTTTTAAGGAAAAATAGATTATTCAACTAAAAACAAATTTAGTCGATTAAAAAAATGGAATCCGAAAATAATTCTTAGCCTAAAAAATAAAAGGAAAGAAATGGGATTCAGTTTTTTAGAGACTTCGATCAACGAAACACACAAAGAAGAATATTCTATTTAGAAAAGCAAACTAGATTATTCTGCACATGAAGACAGCTCATTCAAGCAGTAAAAATTCAGCCACAGAGCAAAATTTAGAATTCTCAACTTTTTACAATCGAAGAAATGATTATTTTCAGTTCTAATGGTGAACAACTTGTTTAAAACACCAAAATCCTGTTAAGAAATGAACAATACTTCACAGTAGAAAATCAAACCGATTTTGTCGCATATGAAGACAAGTCAATCAGCGGACACCAAATTCATCAATAGGGAACAGAAACCAAGAGTTCTTTAGCTCCTATAACTTGCACAATTCACTTCAGTAATAGAAATCCAGTGAGGATTTCCAAACAGAAGGATTCTTATTGTTTAAGTAACTGAAAATCGAATAGATTCTGTTGCATCGAAAGACACAGCGAAAAAACAGCCCACATCAAATTCAGAAATAAAAGAAGAAAAAAAGTGTCCTCAGCTTTTGAAAAACAAGAACGATTACCCTCGGATCTTTGTATTTAATTAATCTACTCAAATCTCACTGAAACCTAATACAAAAATTTCAAATAAATAAAAATTTCTTTAACAAAATTCGAAAAAAGAAATGAAATGAAACCCGAACAAATTTTGCTGTGCGAGAATACAGTTCAATTAATCAAAACAAAATTCAGCAGTAGAATAAAGTATTGATTGACAAAAGAACTCTCTCAACTTTTTACATGAGAAATAACGTACTCCAATTCTCTCATATTGAGCAAACTATTTAAGCCAACGAAATCCAATGAAGAATTTCAAAGGAATGAAAAACACTAAAAGGAATTTTAAAAAATATTAACCAGAAAGGGAGACGGTTTAGTCAATTAGCATTAAAATCTCACAGCAATAAATGAACGGTACAGCAGAATTCGTTACATTGCGACAGAAGAAACGATTATCAGCACAGATAAGAACACAATAAAAGAACAAAGAAGACTGCGGACTAATGATGTTTGTCCCAGGTAAAAGTTTTAGAACACAGACACAAACAGCTTCTCAAATAAGAAAGAAAAAGATGAAAGCCCTTTTTAAAAAGGTAAAAAAAAAAAAAGCTCATATAAATAATATGTAAAAAAGAGAGGCATCTTTAAAATATTTCTTGTTTAAGAGTAACAGGACGTTATTGTGAATACATGTGTACGTGTTAAATCTGTTTGCATGCGATTTACGCGTATATTTCTTATCATCAGACAAACTGTGAGTATCTGCATTTGATTTGATTTTTTTCAAATGAAAAATTTTTTAAAAATTTTGAGACATTTAAAAACTATACCATTAAAACTTTATTAATAATCATAAAAATGAGAAATTAATTTTACATATATATTCACTTGTCTTATTAATTCTTGTTTAAAACTTTTAAGATTGTTTATTTCAATAATTATTTTTGTTTAAGGCCATATAGTACTCTATAAGTGACAAAGGTATAATTTTTTGCTTTGAATTTTTTTTTTTTTTTGATGGATTATCTCGTTTAAAATTTTGCTCGGAATTCTAGATCTAACATCCAATTGATTTTTAAATATTTGTAGTTTTATGAGTATTGAGACACTGAAAAAAGTATAGATTAACTAAATTCAAAACTTTTACTTTGTCAATGCTAATGTTTATTTATTTATTTTCTGTTTAAGATAGTCTTGAAATTTTTGAAAATACTTTGATATGTATATGTACTTTTAAAAATAGTACAGATTTAAAGAGATCTGAGAGTCCTAGTTATTTTTCGGAAGTCAAAATTAATATTTTTTAAAAAAAAATTCCGGGTTTACCTACAAAAACAAATATTAGAATTTAGCAAAGAGCCTGATATAAATTCCATGCACATTATTTTCTCCATAATGTTGAGAAATATAAATCATTTCAAATAACTAAGAAAGTACGCTGATAGACAAAAAAAAAAATTAGCGCACCAAGAAATAATCCCGAGATCGTAACGAAACTTGGCATGAAGGTACATATCGAGGATATATGCAAATGATTAGAAACGCACCGTAATTGCGCATTACGTAAAGCCGGTAGAGGGCGTTTAACGTCGTTCTCCGTGGAGTATAAAACAGGTAAACAAAGCTTGTTTGGGGGGTGCCTGCATTTACAAAGGAAGAGCTGAGGTAGACATGCCATTACGCCGTTTCGAAGACATTATGAGCAACTGTCGCGGTTTGAGAGGAAGAATCATCAGCATGATGGAAGCTGGGTGGTTTTCTAGGCGAGTAGATCGTCAGTTAGGCCGCGCTCTGATTGTGTTGTAAGGAGGTATGGGGACCAGTGCATCCAAAATATGTCATTTACAAGAAGACCGGGCTCAGATCGCCCTCGACAGACCAGTCGTTTTGGGGACCACTATATCGTAAGAAATGCACGCGTACAGCCAACTGCTATGTATCGGCAGTTATCCAAGCGCAGGTAGCACCTTCAATAAGGGCACCAATGTCTTCTCGAACCATACGAAGGCACCTGGCTGAAGGACATTTGGGATCACGCGGGTGCTGCCCCTGACGCCCACAAAATCGACGCCTCCTTTGGAGAGGTGCCGCGCACGAGGAAACTGGACTGCAGCGGAATAAACCAGGTCATCTAGCTAGCGACGAATCCTGATTCAATCTCAGCAATGATAACAACCGTGTTCGTGTAATGGAGACCCCATGGTGAAACGCCTCAACCATGCCTTATCTTTACAGCGACACACCGCTCCCACAGCTGGTGTGAAGGGTATGGGGTGCCATTGCCTGCAATACACGGTCACCCCTGTATTGATCCATGGCGCCATCAGCCCATGTCCATGACATCCTGTTTGCAACGGCTCCAATTTTTCCAAAACAATGCTCGGCCTCAGGCAAGGATATCACAAGACTGTCTCCGCACTGTTACTACCCTTCCTTGGCAGCCATACCGATCCCCCATTTTTGTCTACAATCAAGCATGTGTGTGGGATCATTAGGGAGCGATATCCGTGTTTGAACCTACGAGGGGGGCCTCCCTGAGCATATCGAAAACAAAACAGAAGATTTAAAAGTAATTAATTTACTGAAATGAATTAAAACAAAATACTTTCAGGCAAAAAAAAAAAAACGCTCTTTTACTCTGATATAATTTATAAGCGCGCGCGATATTAAGCCAACAAAAATAAAAAAACTTCTTCAATACCTAATTATCTATCTTTCATCCTATAACCAAATAAAAAACCCTTTTATTTGATTTGCTGTAATCCCATGATGAGAGATATTTTTTACTACGCTTTTTAAGCCTAACATATAACTCTTTCAGAGAAAAAAAAAAAACAGATCCCAGACTAGAATTGAAGAAATTTAGGAACATAAAATTCATCACTGTCATTATTTTTGAAATAATGCACATTATAGCTGCAATCTGTATGACCTTCTAAGTTATTGGTACAGTTAGTTATGACCCCTCTCTTACGTGTTTGTTTCTCATTTAGGGGAAGTTGTAAGTCATGTATTTTTCTCTGTTGTATTTTTTTTCCGTGCAAAAATACGTTTTACACAATTTTTTTAGCAGTAACATACATATTATCATAATGAATACAACCCTTTACCCGGAAGTGGTCGCTCGGGACACACAGATTACGAAATCGTTAATTCTGGCAAAACTGTTTATTTGTTACCAAAGAAAAATTGAAAAGTTCTTGAAAGTAGGTAAAGTAAACTTTCTCTAGTTAAATTATTCACTGGAATCACGATTTGTATCGTGTACAATAAAATAATTATAAAAAAAGGATTGGGTTGACTCAATAACCCCGCTCGACCGTATCGAGTGCACGCCTGCTCCCGGATTAAAACATGTTGTAGTCTTTTCGCTTTAAGTATTAAAAATAATAAATTATTCTTCATCGGAATTTATACTATTGTTCATTATTTAACATCAATTATAAATGCTAATTCTGTGAGGCTTAAAAATTATAATTCGCTTAAAACTAATTATAATTTGAGCAACCATTTTAAAAAGATCATTTCACATTTTTGCAAACATTGTCGAGCACTTGGCTTTGCTCTCCTTACAATTCAGCTATTATATCAATAATGTTTTATTTTCTTACAAATGAACTCGGGCAAAGAGCGGGCACTTCAGCCGGTATACTTTTAATGTATCAGTGCTGCACAGAGTATTTTATAACTAATTAATTAATACTAAATTAAGAACAAGTTTAATAAGAATTAATGACTTCCATGGGATTGTCTTGCAAAGCAAAAGTTTTTATAAGGAATGCTTATGATTAGAAAAATTGACCCTCTAAATTATTTTTCTATCTTTAGCAGATATCTATATTTTTTGTCTTTCTAAGCAGCCACCGGATTTTGCAATATGTTCAGTTTAAAAATTAGAGAAAGGAAAAATTAACATAATATTTTTTCTGTTATTTTATTTTATTTATTTATTCTTGCTTAAAAGTAGAATACAAAATTTAAAAATTATGTTACTAATTTGTATGGTTTATAATTAAGATCGCCTATTGTAGCTTTAGCATCAAAAGTTCATTATTATTGCATTCAGTACATTATTAATGTATAAGGGGGCGCGATAAAAATTGTGATTGATTGAAAAGGGGGCGCCAGTATTGAAAGTTTGAGAAGCACTGAACTAGAGGCAGGGTTACAGCTAATATGGAACGAAATGTCTCAAGACATCATACCAGAACTTGTATGCCTCAATACCGATCGTATGGCATCGTGCATTCGCGTTAGAGGGGTTCAACAGGGTATTAAATCCTCCGTTCTTTTACCTTTTTCTTTGATATAAATAATGCTTTTTCTTTGATTTTTTAATCATTTACTTATATCAAAGTAGTCGTAACGTGTGTAAAATTCCGTTTCATTCTGAGGACTCCTTCTTTGTGCTCTAATTTTTTGTCCATGAGTGTAAATTATGAAAAAAATGCCCAGTACCACTATTATTTATTTCACATCAAATCCTTTAAATTTTATATGATATAGAAACATGAAGCGAGACTGCATCTGCAAGGATACATAATTGGCTTTCTAATTATTGGAAGTCCTGAGCTATGCCCTCTCTAACTGGGGGACTCCCGTGATAGCAGCTTAACTCTAGCTAATGTTGCGAGACGAACAGAGGAGCGAAAATTCATCAAAGTTGAGAAATTTTTAATAAAGAAAATGGAAAACAACAATACTTTCCTGAATTATTATTCATATGCTTTCACAATAGAACATCTTTTTTTTAAAAAAGTGATAGATAAATTTTTCGATATCTTATGGCGGAAAATAGATACTGGAATTTTCTAATTTATTAATTTAAAACCCTCTCTAGTGTGCACTTTTTGGATTTTCGTTACTTTTGATTTAATTTATTTCGCTTCGAGGCGCGAGGCCGGGGCGATGGCGCACACTTTACACCGCCTCTAATCAGATACCATTTTCCTCCTTAATTCGTTCAGTAAAATAAAGAAGATACGCATCAGGGAATTCTTTTCAAAGAAAATCTCTTTCACCTGAAGATTATATTGAAGATGTAACATATTTTTTTTCGAAAGAGTTTAGTCAATAAGTGAAGTATAGCACCACTGATACTTTTGTACAAATTTTACATTTTTTATTGTATTCTTTAGCTAAATTAAACATTGCGTTCCAAGCATATACTCTCAAAAGGAAAACAGAAATCCATGATTTACTAAATTAATTAGGTATATTTTTAATAGATCTTTCTTCTGCAATGATACTTTATTTGTTTTTCAAAAAAAATCTTCAACAGATAACAGCACGCGGGGTCAAGCCCTAATTTCCCGCATCCCTCCCTCCTCTCCCCTTCAATTATTTCCAATTTTGGTATGGGTTCAAATTATTTCTGTAAATTACACTCAAATAATGAAATCGTAATAAAAGTAAGTAATAATTGCTCAGATATTTGTAACGACACAAAACATGTTATTTCTTCTAGAAAAAATGGGTAAAAAAATGATTTTCCTTGATCGTATTAAAAACAAGACCCCCCCCCGCAAGAACATCTCCACCTCCATGTTTTATTTTTATCCAACAGGATTCTTGGGATTATGTTCTCTGTGAAAATCAAAATTGACTGTGAACTGATTGGGATGACGTTGATAATTCAACATTTCTTTGTTTCGATGGTTGAATCTATAATAGCTTGTAAATGAAAATACGAGTTTAATCCCAAGGAAATGTATGTGGAACAAGAACACCTCCACCTCCTTGCTTCCAACATTGAAGTGAAGGTGTTCTGGCGTGAGGGTGTAAATTGGCTTTCAGAATTAGGCAATTTGGTATTGTTTGATGGTATTGTGAATCATGAGCTGCATTTAAATATTTTAAAGAAATTTCAATTTATCCGTCCACAATTTGGTATTAGAAACGACTTAATCTTTTAACAGGGTAATGAGGCCAAGGCACTGCTCTCTATGTATGCCTGGTGTCTCTGTAAAAGTCCCCAAATTATGAAAACACCTCCTCAAACACTTCATTTAGCCCAGTAAAACATATTTGGTGAGACTTTAATGCAAAAAAAAAAAAGAAAACGTGACAAATAAACACAAAATGTGAAGTAAAAAACAATAATCACAGAAGAATGGAGAAAATCGATGCACGTAAAACTGATTAAATCTATGACCAAGACGCTTAAAAGTTGTTGCGACACTGAAAAAATATCCTAATAAGCACTAAATTAAGAAAGAAATGCAATATTTAAAGCTAAGTTGAGATTTTTGTTAAAAATGTACAAAGACTTTGTATGCAATTTTTAGTTGCTTTTTGATTATACTATTTTAAAAAATAAATTAATTATGCCTATATCCATTAGGAACAAGTTGAAGATATCATAAAAAAAAAAATACATTTACAATGTATTAATTTTTATTAGTCGAAAATAAAATGGAAGAAACTGCAAGTGTACGGAACACTTTTGCAGCCCAGTGTAGTTTAAACATAATATTTATATATTGCGTTATTGCGTAGATTGTTTAATACCTAAATAATAATTTTTCTCAGTCCTTAAAGTTTTTTAAAATATCAAATTAGTATCTTGATATTTATGAAATTATAATGTACTTCAAACATTTAGATGTATTTTTCTAAAGATTGGACATGGGGTTCCCTGAAGCACGTCATAAATTAAGGGTTCCGTGGACTGACTTAGACGGATGCTCTTTCTTGTATTCAAACCGCTTTGAAAAAAACGCGCATATACTTTCAATATGATTTCAAAGATAGAGAGCCACGATACATGGCATTGTTCAGCACGTCCAACATAAAATTAACACTGTCCAAATTAAACATATTTCAAAACAGAAACAGAATGATTAATTTCTTAATAAATTAGGTTATATTTCTTAAAAATTACTTTTTCTAAAAGTGATATTTTTATCTGTTTACCAAAATCTTTAATAGGTGGCAACGAATTAAACAAGTAATTTCCTTAGACACTAAAATAATTTTTTCTAGCAACATTTTATTTGTTTTCAAAATACTTAATAGATGGCAGCACAAATCAAACAGGCAATTTCCCTCGGACTGCCATTTTTATTATTTCCAAATTTTAGTATGGATTCACAATTTTTTCCACCGAGATTACTGAATTAAATATCTTTGGATGGATGACTTGAGTACACAGCTCTTTCGAGCAACAAACTCATATTAGTCGGTATTTGAGTGACTTTATTTGATTGACTATTGTACTTTGTTATATTACTCAATTGGGAAAATAGTACTAAAATTTAAAGTAATTGTTCACATATATGTGATGACTCAAAACTTGTTATTTCCTTCCAGAAGAAAAAAGGAAAAAAGTAGTTTAAAGCATGATTAAAACAATACGCAGTTTTAATTTTTCTTTCTGAAAATAAAAAAAAAATATATTTGCAATACTGTGTGTGTGTGTTCTAGAAATACATTTTTGGTTTTCTTTAATATTTGGATATTACATACATTTTAAGCGAAATAAAAACCAGTTTTGAATTTTATTTTCTGTTTTCCCAATTACACTGATTTTTTTTATTGCTCATTTAATGAGACCGTGTAACACACGAACCGTCTTCCAAAATACTACGTTTTTTTTTAGAAAATAATATTCCATGCTTCACTATATGATTTAATAAAACGAAGATTTATCGTCTTTCATTTTGACAGAAGAATGGTCCCAAATTCTGATTGATAGTTTCAGTACGATAAGCAAGGAAGTAGTTTTATTTGCTTCTTTGCTATTCTTTTATTGCTCATTTAATGGGACCGTGTAACAGACGTACCGTCTTCCAATTGTATCTAAATGCTACGCATTTCTTAGAAAATAATATTCCATGCTTCAATATCTTATTTATTAAAACAAAGAGATTTATCGTCTCTCATTTTTGTGGAAGAGTGGTCCCGAATTCTAATTGATAATTTCAGTACGATAAGCAAGCAAGCAATTTTTTTGCTGTTTACAAGAAGCTCTTAAGACTCTTTTCTTAACATAATGTTCTCATAAAAAGAAATTGTTTTGTACATTCTGAAAAATTTACAGTTTTTAAGTTGTGTAATAAGGTAAAAATCTTGTTAAGAGAATGTCTGTTTGTACTATAATAATATAAAAGTTTTGATTTTACAAACTGTTTTAATTCAATGAAACGTTATCTTTTTTTTCTTTTGGTATTTATAAATATGGCAAAGTTATTTTATACTTTCCTAAAGTATATAGATTTTACTATTAGAGTTCTAAAGAGCAAGAACTTGTTATAGTTTAACCATAATATTTCTAAGGAGTGGTTGCACAGATTGTTTATTAACAAAATAATAATGAGATAATCTTTTTTAAAAAATTTCAGCATCAAACTATTGTTTTGATATGTAAGAACTTCTTAGAAGCAAAAATTATAATAATAATTGGCAGATGAATTTCTTTAAAGAAGTTTTAAGACTAATTTCTTTTAAGGAAGGAAAGCATAAGTAGATTTATTGCATTGTTAATATTTCGCTAGTGTGCCATGATTGTCTTGTTAGAATGTATAATTTAGAAATAAATAACCTTAAATTTATCAAAAAGAAACATAAATTTAAATAATGAAAATGGGAAAAAATATCAAATTAATATGTGTCATGATTTCTGTATCACTCACAGTTAAGCCTGGCAAATTGAAACGCAAATCGCGACCGAATTGGCTTTTGGAAGCATGAGAAACGTTCGACGCACGAACGAAATTTTCACTCGTTAACGGCAGCACATTTTCGTGGAACCTTAGAGAAAACTACATTATCCACTCATCAGAATTAGTTGAAAATAGAATAATTTGTTGAAGTTTGATAAAAAAAATAGATAGCAGTCCACATTGAGTGTAGCACAGCAACGCTTATGAAGGGGTGAGTGAGATACCACTCTTCCGGTTGATTTAAGTTTCTGTTTCTGTTTTGAATGAGAGCGAAGAGAAAATGACGTCACATCTTCATGAAAACCAAGCCCTTGTTTCAACCGGATGCCGTATCCCTGTTACTTAAAATTTTCACTCTGACTGAGGATTGTTCGACATCTATGGAGACTGGGGTCTTGTCAGACACCTCCACTCCATATCTGGAACTGAGTAAGCCTTGCGATGTGTTCTTGGTTTGGGGGGTTGAGGAGGTGTGGCCTTGGAAGGCGGGAGCCAATGGTGAGCAGCAGAGTTCCAGCGGTTAAAGAGGATGATTCCTATTGGTTTCTGAGCTTTTGGACTTAAGAATAAAATTGTCTGATCGGTATAAAAAAATTTAACTATTGAAATATGATAAGAGACATTGAAATTAAATAGAAAATTTAAGTACTAGAAATTTAGAGTAAAATAAATTTTATATAATCAAGAGGTCCGTTACAATTAACATAAACGCCTGTTGCTTAAAGTCCTTGGTTTTTTAAGAGAGGGGAGATTTGTTTTAGCTTTGGGAATTGTTTAAAAATATTAGTTACTATTTCAAAAGAGCAATCACATATCTTGTAAATCTGAGGTATTATTATCATTAGAGGGGTGACTTGGGGGGGAGAGCTTTGTCTTTCCGATTTATTATTGTTGTCGATGGAGGGTGGGGGGGGAGTCACACTTTCAGTTGTTCCAGAAGCAATGATGGCGATGGACAATCCCTCAACAAATTGTTACTGGTGAATTGTTTGCTATTCCTGTGGAAAATGGGGGCACCTTTTCTGGGTTGGAAAACTTGGGCATTTAGTGTAACAAGCAATATATCACCCGTACACTTTGCAGTTGATACATTAGGGGTTATCTTGGCATTCCTTTTATTTCGCAATCTTTAGTTAACTGATCTTTTCCGCACTTGACAGAGAGAGTTGCTTAAAGAGACGCCTTTTTAAAGACAACGTTACCTCAGAGATTAATCAATCGGAAAGAAACCTGTAGCAAACAGGATGAAAAAAATCTGGACTTTAAAGCGCTACGACAGCTCGATTCCCTATTGGCTGCCTGTTCTTTTCGCATTGGAAGAGAGTGAGTTCTAACATTTTGTCTTTGCCCTCCCACAAGCAACGTCACAATTAGTTTAAGCGCGAAACGACTGCAGCTTTTCAGTAAAAATTTAAATTTGTGCTGACACAGCGCGTGACGTGTGTCTCGTGACTCTTTCAAACAATTCGTTTCAAGATGCGCAATAAGTCACGGCATTAATTGAAGTCAGTGATCATGAAGTCTTCAGAGAAGGAAGACTGTCGCTTTCGCGTTTTCCCTTATCTCTGCATTAAGCCAAAGGTGAGTAAATTCTTCGGAAATGGTTCTTTTGACATCATCAATGAATTCTGGTAAGAATTTAAATTGTTTTCAAGTTAACTTTGATATCAGCAACGCAGAGACAGGAGGATAGCTCTGCGATCAAACTTACAAACGTAAGTATTTTACGAATTACCAATAACGCTCTGGAAAAGAAGCATCCCTTTAAGGTACATTTAATTCAATTATTTCTTGCGGAAATATTTCGTTTCTTGTACGCGCGATGAGTTTCATAAAATATATTTTCAAATCGTTTTTTGCATGGAGGCATTTTTATGATTCAAAGTGTTTTGAGTGCGTGTCGTTCAATGTTTTGAATATTTTCTAGACAGTAAATTATTTTTAGGGGTTTCGGTGACCATTCCTGAAAGGAAATGTACGCCAGCAGCATTTAAATTTTGGATTTCTACATATCTCTGGAATTGGAACAGAGAGAAAGCCGAACATTGTGAAGAGATGAGTGGATTTTCTCTAAAAGTCTGAGTGGATAATTTTTTCAAAATAAGAAATTAAAATGAGAAGTTTTAAGAATAACTTAATCAGCAGTTCAGATTCTCAATTTTTATTTTATTTTTTTACTTTCGAGTAACTGTGCCATTATATTATAAAACGTGCGGGGAAATCGAAGATGAATGTAAAGACCATTTGAATTGGAGGCTGTTTGGGTCCCGTCTTCCTTCTCCGAAGAGAGGTATTTTTGGCGCTTTTTCAATCCGATGAAGAACATCTTTTTAAGAACACTTCCGGAACGTACTGTTAGTCACCTTTCTCTGGGTGCTGAATCTTCCTTCCATTGTTGAGATTTTCGACTTTTAACTATCGGTACTCTTAATTCATTACTAGGATTTTTATAATTTTTTGTTAATTGTTTTAATTGAAATATTTGCATAGAGTCTGAAACATTCTTTAACCATGTTTTAATCCTACATGGGAGTTCCGAGAGCACCGGTTTCTTATTGAACGGAAAGTTTCGGTCGATATGTTTGCAATAGATCATGCCAAGAAAGTGCAATCAGAATGGATGTACCAGAAAGGTTCATTAGAGTTGCATCAGTAAATTCCTCAGAAGCTGGAAGCATTATGAAAGAGAAACGTGGTAGTTCTCTAAGAATTTGAATGCGTGGATAATTTTCTAAGGATTTAAACAAATTGTAATAATTGTAATAATTACGAATTCATGAATGTTATATATTTATTTATTCTATGTTCGATTTTAAGTATATTGGCCCTGCCGGGCCGATTTTTGCTAGCGTATGCATGAATCAGTGCATTGTCTGATTTTGCCCTGATTACTAAGCGTGCCAATTATGGTAACCGGGACAATTTCGGAGAGTACTTTTAAGTTCTGTTGCAAGGATATTTTTAGTTTTTAATTACTATTTTAGAGTTTTATTTTTTTTTATTTCTTATAAATTACTTGATGTAAATAGTGATGTAGCTCGGTATCCAAAGACCTTGTTAAAAAAAACCGATGGCCTTATTTTGGTTTGGTTTCATCTAGTAAAAAGTAAAATTTATAAATACTTTAAATATATAAAGCTACTTTAACATTAGTTCTTTATCGTCCTCTACAGAATATAGGAAGCAAAGCTGCATACTACCTACAATTATGCGCATGAAAGCTTTAGTGATGTCCTAGGTTCAATTAGACAACACGACAGACCTCTTCCAGAAAAGCTATGAAGAGTTTACAAACAGCTGGAACCAGAAGACGAAAAGTAACGTAGTAGAAAATACAAAATTAAACAATAACGAATAGGCTTACAAATAATTACATAGGTATTAGAAAAAAATGATATAGATAAAGAACGAAAAAAATTATTATATGAAGATAGGACTTACCTATATTAACAATTTGGTTTAAAAATTTTCCCAGCTTTAGTTTTCGCTAAAGCTTCAATAACTTCAGTTAAATCCAGGCTTGACGCAGTTTTGCTTAAAATTATTACTAGCGATACATGTCGGAGTCGAGTTTGACCCACACTTCTTAAATAATTTTTAATCATTTTTTAATTTGCTAAAATGATTTTTCTCCAGCTGTTGGCTTCTGTGTGCTTAATTCTTTTTGATAAACGCCTTCAATCCCTAATGCCCGTGCACCAGTGTTTCTCAAACTGTGGGGCGTGCCCCCTGGGGGTAGGTGCGATAAACTTACGAGGAGGCGCGATCATATCGAAAATAAAAGATTTAAAAAATAATGAATTTACTGGAATGAATTAAAACAAAATACTTTCAGACATTATAAAAAATGCACTTTTACTCTGATATAAGTTATAGGCGATATTAAATCATCAAAAAAATTTTTCAATACTTAATTAGCTATCTTTCATCCTATAACCAAATAAAAATATTTTTATTTAATTCGCTGTAATACCATGATGAGAGTTTTATTACGTTTTCTTTTTTAAAACTAACATTCTACTCTTTCAGAGAAAAAAAACAGATCCCAGATCCAGAATCGAAAAAATTTAGGAACATAAAAAATTCATCACTGTCAATATTTTTGAAATATTGCACATTATAGATGTAATTTGTTTGACCTTCTAAGTTATTGGTACAGTTAGTTATGACCCCTCTCTTATGTGTTTATTTCTCATTTAAGGAAGTTGTAAGTAATGTATTTCTCTGTTGCGCTTTTTCCATGCAAAACAGTTTTATGATATTTTGCAAACCACGGAGAGCACACACACACACACTTTGATGGATTACTTGGCCAAGACTTAGAGCAAGATGAGTATTTTCAAACATATAAAGCATAACAATTGTTTTTAGCAGTAACATACATATTACCATTATGAATACACTTTCTACCCGGAAGTGGTCGCGCGGGACACACAGATCACGAAATTGTTAATTCTGGCAAAACTGTTTATTTGCTACCAAAGAAAAATTGAAAAGTCCTTGAAAGTAAGTAAGTAAACTTTCTCTTAATATAAATCATTCACTGGAATAACGATTTGTATCGTGTACAATAAAATAATTATATAAAAAAGGATTGGGTTGACTCAATAACCATGCTCGACCGTATCGAGTGCGCTCCTGCTCTCAGGTTAAAACATGTTGAAGTCTTTTTTGCTTTAAATATTAAAAATAATACAATTATTCTAATCGGAATTTTATATTATCGTTCATTATTTAACATCAATTATAAATGCTAATTCTGTGAGAGGCTTAAAATTACAATTTGCTTAAAACTAATTATAATTTGAGCAATCATTTAATAAAAACATTTTACATTTTTTGTAAACATTGTCGCATACTTGGCTTTACTCTCCCTTATAATACAGCTATTATATAAAGAATGTTTTTATTTTCTTATAAATGAACTATTGCAAAGAGCGGGTACTTCGGCCGGTATACTTTTAATGTATCAGTGCTACACAGAGTATTTTATAACTAATTAATTAATACCAAATAAAGAACAAATTTAATAAGTATTAACGACTTCCATGGGCTTGTCTTGCAAAGCAAAGTTTTTGTAAGGAATGCTTACGATTAGAAATTGGCCCTCTGAGTTATTTTCTATATTTAGCAGATATCCATATTTTGTCTTCTAAGCAGTCACCGCATTTTGCAATATGTTCACTTTAAAAATTAGGAAAGGAAAAAATAACATAATAATTATCCTATTACTTATTAATTAATTTTTTTACTTAAAGGTAGTATTCAAAATTTAATACTTATGTTATTAATTTGTATGGTTTATAATTAAGATCTCGTATTGTAGCTTTTTTAGCGTCAAAAGCGCATTATTATTACATTTAGTGCATTATTAATGTAGAAGGGGGCGCGATAAAAATTGTGATTGAAAAGGGGGCGCCAGTATTGAAAGTTTGAGAAGCACTGCCGTACACCATACATTGTTCTTTTTGCGAAGTAAATAACCAGCAGCGTTGGCAGTAGGCAGCATCCAGTATTTTTGAGTAATACAGCCAAAAATTATTATTCAGTCCATATTTAGAAGTTGAAAAGTAGTTCGATTTTGAAAAACACTTGTTGTTCTGGTGGGTATCTTTTGAAAAAGGCCCTGAAAAAAGCTGTTAAGATCCCTTATTAAGAGTTTGACTTTTTGCTTTATCACTTAATATCTTATTCGTGAAGTTACCCAAGTCATAAAAAAAATTTCGTTCACATTTTCGAAAATTGTCTAGATTGATGGTTCCTCCGTTCTTACATATCCCATGTATGCATGGTCGTCGTTGACATAAACAGCGGTATCTTTAACAGCAAAAACTTTCCAATTTCTTTTTAGTAGGCTTCGCAAACAACAATGTAGTGACCACATTATATAAGTCCCAATAGAAATACTTGGACCAAAAGTACTCGTAGAAGGCTGACTAAGAAATGTAACAATTTTGGGCAATTTTTGTGTACTACATTCTCTTCCTTGGGGTTTTTTGCCTTTAAATGTTATGGTTGTGGATGTTTTTTCATTGTCAATTTCTTATTCGTGACATAAATTTTTAAACTTACTCACAATGGCCACCAATGATATTAGTATCGTAACGGTTGGTAGTAAATATATGTTGAGTATTCTGAGAGGTTTTTTTTTGCTGTTTCTTTAGTAAGGAAAAAAAGCTGTGTAAGAATGGAGGATGAAAAGCGATTTTTTTATGGTGACCAATCGTCCTCCTTTAGGGAGAACAGTCTTCTTTTATAGGTTTAAAAGATTGGTCACCTTATTTATTTGGGCAGTCAAATCCTGGACCTAAATGTTTGAAAAGCATGAAATTAAGAGGGAAGAAAGGTTAAAAAGGCTGAAAATAATAGTTTTAAAAATAGTGTATTTTAATTTTCCACTTTTAATTTACTAAAATTAATTTTGAAAAGTATACTTTTGCAACGATTTTCAGATTTTAGTTTTTAAAATGCTTTTTTTGTAATTACTTCACTTTTTCGCCATGCATGTCTTTTGGCGGGAATGCTACTATTTTGTCTTCCGAGTCTATTTTTTGATTAATTAATGACATCTATAATTGTGCGTATTCGCTGTAACCTAATGTAAATAATAAGCAAAAGTTTTGTTTCTGTAGTTTGGCAATTGGTAGTTTTTGTTTTGGTTTTGAGGAATAAATGTTTTTATTTTTAAAATAGCTGGATATTCAATCGTTTTTAGAATTATTTTTAATGTTATAATTTTAAAAAACTATTTTGCCTTATTCAAATACATAAACCAGATATACTGCTAGCATAATAGAGTCATTTCGGTTCATTGCAAAAAGGATAAGTAATAGCTACTCCGAAGTCAACCAGTGACCATTTCTGCACTGCATTATTTTTACCCGTTTTTTAGTTCAATTTTCGAATGAAATAATGGGGATTCTGAAAATTTATTACATTTTAATGCATTGTAAAATATGCTGCATTTAATAATTAACTGTTTTTGGTTTAAAATCAGGAACAAGTTCGATATACGGACTTTTTTTTGAAAAATTGCCAATTTTCTTTTTGGCGATATTAGTTGCCAAGGGAAGCATAGGGTTGCTAAATCCCCCCCTCCCCCTTCTAAAACGACATGAAACGCGGTTCTTTGTCCCTAATAATGACAGAATTAAGTCAACTAATCAATAATTAAGTAATTTATCAGTAATTAAGAAGAAATATTAATAAATAATATGGAATACTAAATATGGTAATATAATAAAATAATTGAAAAACAACCTAATAATGAAAGAATATTTAACCTAAGCAATAACTAAAAATGGTTAATAAACTAATAAATATAATTAATAAATAATATCACAAATATAATATTAAATAATTATTATTAATAAATAATAAATATTATTACTAAATAAATCATATTTATAAATGTTAGGAAATATAGGGCAATGAATTTTGTCTGGAAATATCTATATCAAACAGTTGGAAATCCAAAAGGAATAGAAGAAAGTTTGAGAGAATCTCAAAGAAATTAAAATTGTCCTAGAAAGTTTTTTTAAATAACTGTTGCTCTGATTGGAAAAATCCACCATAAAACTAAAAGACCGCAGAACCCGACTGGAAAACAGGGGGAATCAGGTTAGCCAGAATATGGTGCAGAATCGCTCGATAAAGGTGCCAAAAAATTGCTGAAAAAAGTCCGTTTTTCGAACTTTTGCCTAATAAAAATTGTTTTTTTTTTTCAGTTTTTATTTATTAATTCAATGTATGCAAACATCTTCGCATGTCAAATACTTATTTTGACCACTGTAGTTGGTTTCTTGGTGCCGTAAAATTAATTTATAAGTACTTAAATACGTAAAACACACACTGGTGTGCACTAAACACCGTATTCTGCAGTAGTTTACACAAAATAAAATAAAATTTATCTTAATATTTAAGTTAATTATTTTTCAATGCATAGAACATGTTCTAAGTTTGAAATTTCCCTCTGTATTTCACTTTCCACTTAAAAAGACATAAAAGGAGCTTAGTCTGGACTAGTAGTTCTCGATTTCGTTGAAGGCACCATAGTCTATTATTGAAGAAGTAACTGGGTTACTGTTAAATTTTTTGGCTTGTTTTTGAAAATAGTGTAGTTTATCTTTTGTCTTTTGAACTAACTTCCAAGAATTACTTTTGCTGTAGTGCTTGTGCTGTGAGGAATCTGTTTGAAAATTTCAACAGTGAGATTTGTTTATGCAATGTTTTAGAATTTGGATTTGTGATATTTTATTGTTTAATTTTGCTATTTTTATCCTGTATTAATGCTGTGTTTTTTAGATTTCCAGGTTTTAACATATTTGTAGATTCATTGATTTTATTTTGAGTATTACCAGAAGGCATAGATTTTCCTTTCCTTTTTTAAATTCTTTGCATGTAAATGTTTTGTAATAAAGGTAGAATAAATTTGAAAATGTAAGAAATTAAATGTGCTAGTTTTATGTTTAAAGAAAATCCTGAATTTGATTTAAAAAGAAGAAAGTTACTTTAACCATAATTATGTTTGTTGCATTAATACTTTTCTTGGCTTTGCTTAATTTGTGTTTTTGCAATTGATACTTTGTTGTAGCTTGCTAGCTAGAAACTCCAGTTTATGAATAATTGCAATTCACAGAATAAAGTTTTACATAAAATAAATTAATTGTTTTATTTTTATATTATTATTAATAAATATTTGAAAGATAATGAATATTTTACCTGTATATTGTCTTTTTTTTCTTAGAATTTTGTTTTTAAGTGTTGCTATAAATTTCAAGCTGGTGAATGATTTAAGTACTTTGTGATATGATAAATAATATATTCTGTTTACTTTTACAGGTGATTCATTTTAAAATATTCTCATACACAAGAAAAAAAATTGGAAAGAACCTTTCTTAAAATGTACCATGTAAGTTTCTTGAAATTTTTGTTCCTGAATAGGCTAAATTCATGTTATATTATAGTCACATGATTAATGTAACAGCGTATTTCTGTGCTAATCAGCTAATAAATTTATGTGATGTTATTGTTACGGGATGAATACAATCCTGAGTTTCTAGCTGATAAATTTATTGCTCTCAACTTTTTGTCAATAATGTCTGCTTTTTTTTTCTTGAAAATTTATTTTAAAAAGTATGTAGTTGTCAACAATAATAATACACATAAATAAACAAAATGGATTTGATTCAAAAATTCATACATAAGAATTTTTTTTTAGTTGAAATTTTTTTTAAAGAATCTTGATTATTAAAGTTTTACAGTTTGAACAAGTATAATGCCAATTTTGAATAAGAATATGTTATTACATTTGATCATCATATATTTAGCCCAATGATACTCAATCCGTGGCCTGGTGGTCTTTTCTGAATGGCCTGGTTATGGACCACTGCACTAATAAATTTAATTATTTAAGAACAATTTACTTGAACTTTAGCAGGAAGTTCTATGAATGAAACAATAAAATCTATAAATTTTTCTATTAATTTGACTATTTTGATTGTAGAATATAAACTGGAGGTTTGATCATGGATGAATAGAAATACAAATTACCCCCATAATTCAGTAAAAAATGCATAAAAGTAAACATTTGTGTGTGTATATGACAGAAGGGTTAGTAAAGAATTAAAATAAAAGCTGAAAATGAGAGATTTAATATTTGGAACAGTTTTGGTTTGTCCCATGCTACTTTGGTCCTATAATGTTTTCCCCACATTATATATATGTGCGGCCCCCATGAAATACCTGTCAGGTGTTTGTGGCCTGGTGGGAAAAAAGGTTGAGTACCCATGATTTAACCCATTGTCTTTCAAATTCAGACACTTTTTCATTTTGTTTAACCAGGTGCTCTTTTATGTGAAGTGCAATAATGTGATTATTTTATATTGTAAAGGATTAATAAGTAACATTTTAAAGTTGATAAATAATGAACATTCATTCAATATTCCTTCCTTTTAAGCTTGACCCCATGGCAATAAATGTTGCAACAAGTAATAATTGATATATTTTACTGTGTTTAGAAATTTTGTATATAATCAATACCAATTATTTAAAGTATGAAATTTTATTGAAAGATAAAGTGTAGTTTTTAAAGTTATGTTGTGATAGTTAAAAAGCATGTTATTTTTTTTTCAATTTAGAACATAATTTTTTTAGACAGCAAATAATCATTTGATTTTGAATACTTTTTTCTGCATTATATATTAATATGCAGAACAGAAATTATTTTTCAAAATAATATTTTAAGTCTTGGTGCTGGATTTCAATTTATTATTACTGTGAAGGTTACTTATGCATCAATTTCATACCATTGATAATTTTGAACTGACCTTTGGCAAACTTCAAGACATTTTAGCAATTGTCCTTAACTACAATTCATGCTTAATAAGGATGAATTGTAATTTGCATTATTACTAAAAAAACTAGGTTACAAATAAATATTGAAAAATGAATCAATTACATTGAATAAATGTAGGATGCATTTTCCCCCATTATTCCCACACAATATGCAATTAAACTCTCAAAACGTTCATCAGATAGCTCATTATCACCACATCACAAATCATTCTGTCCCTTCCAAACCACTATCATCCCCTCTCATTCCTTTTAGTCAATGACACAGCACTTCCTGCAGGTGGATGGACTGTCTATTGGTGTCTGGCATTTGTATAGGAAGAGCATTCAATGAGAAAGTGTACATAACCATTTATTATAACTTAATAATGTTTTATGAAAATGTTCAGAACCCTATCCACTCTAATGATAAGTTTTAACTAACTTTTTTTGTTGTATGTTAAACCTCATGTTTTAAACCTGTTAATAATAATAAAAAAAATCATAACATAATTTAATTGATTTTTTACATTCTTCCTGCTGACGTAGGCACAAATTTTATAAGGATTTTGTGATGCAGAAAACTATTGTTCTATCAAAACTGTTTTTCATGTATTACATTTTATTTTTAAAAGAGAAATGTATTGAGTTTAAGCTTTGACTATGTAATTGGGCTGTTCTTTTTTAGAATTAAGAATTTTTAATGATTCATTTTCTTTTTTGATAACTACGTAACAAAATCCTGTTAATCGCAATTAATTATTAATAAAAGAAAGCAAGATGTATGCATTATAATGCTAAAATGAAAAGACTGAAATACATGAAATTTGGCATGCTGAAACTATGGGGAAATGATGGTTTTTACCTTGAAGAAAATTTTCAGTGTTTTAGTATAAATTAGATGGTCTTCTCACTAGTTAGTAAATACATACATGGAAATCTTTTGCATTACTTCTTTCTTAATGAAGGGAAAAATTGTAAACTGCTGTTCAAGGTTTTGGCATACATTTTGTTACATAATTTTGGAAATCCTGTGTATATTCATTTGCTCTTTGTAACAGAATTATGATCATTCTTTGGATGAATATCATTGCGAAAAAAAATGTATCCTTTCAGAAATTTCCTGTAATTTTTTTGAGGATAATTAAAAGAGAGACCATAATTAAAAAGATATAGATATTTTAGATATAGTTTTGTTTTAAAAATTCACTTGTGTGAAGAATTACTCCATCTAGTGGAAAAAAAAACAACAACTTATTAACAAATTAAAAGGAGAAGTTTAAAAAAAATAAAATCTAGTGTTTGTCTTAAAAACTGTTGAATAATTGTCTCTTCTAAATTAGATTTATAAGAATGATGGTAATCCATATGGTTATCACACTATGGTCATCCTGAAGTAAAATCTTAAAAAGATTAAAGATCCTAAAATATATCAAGAGTATAGTATAAGGTTTTATATTTGTATATCGTTTTAAAATCTCTGAGTTTTGATTGCTATAAAATATAAAAAATGAAATTTTATATGTATAAATTCATGAATTTTATCATACGGAAAAATACACATTCACAGACACAATCATTGCTAAATTTTAGAATTTATATTTAATTTATAAATTTTATTTTCTGTTTAATATTTCTTCTGTAATAATGGGAAATTGGAAACTTGAGTTTAAATATTGTCGTTATCAAACGAATATCTGCTACGTGCAAGAAGTATAATTTTGAGATATGAGACTTTGATACCTTTATTTGAAAATATTCTGCCTGATGCACAGAGTAAAGATTTTTAATTACCACAGTTCACCATATAATCCTTAAGTCACATAGCAGTCTTTTTGTATGAAACCCTTTGGTGAGTTAACTTGTCATGATAGTCAAAACCCTTTGGCGAGTTAACTAGTCATGATAGTCAAAATCTTTAAAAAGTGCACAACTTATATTGGTTTGACATCTAGGATATGGTTCTTATTTTGATAATTGGATGATGACTGTGTATATAAGAAAAAATAAGTTCTTGTTAAATATTTAGAAAGATAGATTAGTATTTTGTTCAGTAATTGTGAAATGTTCAAATATCAAAGAATTTCAATTGAGTTTTTACTGTGAGGAGTGGACTATAATGTAATGCAGTAAGACCAAACCTTGTTAACTGAAATTAAGAGCATGGGATAATTGCCGAATTGTTTTAGTAACTTTTGAAATTCTTGGATAGAATATCAAGATTTTTGATTATTATTGAAGCTTGCTGTATATACCATAGAGTTTTCTTGATAGTTTTTTTACTTTTGAAAGTAAAATAAATTATCTGTATAGTCCCTGGTATAATCTATTTTAAAATACTAAATTCTATTACACATAAATTTATTGAAAATGCCAGATTGTTTTTATTTTTATAAAAAGAAGATTTAAGTAACTATTTATTTGACACAAATATGTCTTTTAGTTAAATGTTAATTAGTAAACAAGATATTTCTTTTTTAGAAGTTCAATTTGATAAAATTTATGATATTATTTAAATGTTTTGAAATTTTTTCACATGGTACTTGCATGTAATCCAATCAACCATGAATATTGGTGAAAAGACTGATGGTTGCCAGCAATACCTCTTGGTACTCAAAAGTATCAATTAATACATTATTTTCTTTCTTAAATCACATCATTTGGTGGTAGTATTTGTTGGGTGAAAATAGTCAATCTGATAATAAGCAAGTACTCTTTGTTTTGATTTTTTTAGGAATGCGTCGGATTCTTTTCAGTGTAAAATATAAATTAGATTATGTTGAATTATTCTAGCATGTTTTTTCTGAATTTTTGAAATCATTAGATTTGTTGATATATATATATATATTTTTTAATGAATAAATTTTTTCTTTCCTTAAATTTTATTACTTATCTTTTTAGACATCTGGAGAACAGATCATTGCATTTGTCCCCCAATTTTCTTTGGATTTCTAATGATGCATGTGCAAGCTTTGGAGAAATTTTACGGGTATTTTATCAAAACCTCAAATTTCAGATTTAATGTATTGTAATTTAGTCTATGCTAAGAAAAAAAAAATTTTTAAATAAAAATTTAAATTGCTAACTTAAATTTCTGTATACAGAAAATGTAATTTTATATTTTATTTTTATGTGTAGGTGTATGTAATTGAATTCAAAATTTTATTTTTGAGCATCTTAAAATCACTTTTTATGTTAAAATTTATTACAGAGTTAAAGTTATTGTATAAAATATTATGAAATAATTTTGTGTGTGCAGGATGTTATGTGTTCTGGTATCCATTTCTTTGATCTTTCAGTCCCTGTTCACCATTATTAATAATTTTAAATAGATAGGTTTCTTCACTCTAAAAGGTAAAAAATATTAGTTTTTAAATAATATTTGGAATAAAATGTATTTATTAATAACATTTGTATACAATTAAATTTAAGTTTGTTTTCATTTTTATTGCAACACATGAATTCTGTGTGTGAATGAACATGAATTATGCATTAAAAATATAGTTCTTTGAAGCAATGTACAATAAATAAACTGCTTTAGCTATGCATCTTAAATGTGCATACATACATTGCAAAAATAATATCCATTTTTTAAATTAATGTTTAACTTTTTCTCTGAAAAACCCCTACAACTGTAAAGCAACAAAAATCCTTATTCTTATTCAATGTATAAAATCAGAACACTAATATTATTTAAGTTACTGTAGTAATTGATTTTACTATCCATTGCTATTGATTGATTTATGGTCATAAATAATTAATATTAACTTACTCTAATAAATAAAATAATATTTGTATAGTGCCTTATTTTCTAGAGTGTTAATGAAATTTTGAGACTTAAAAAAAGCCTGCGTATTGAGAAATATATAAATAAACCTCTATCTCTTAACGATTTGTGTTCAATTTAAATAAATTGTAAATATGTTAAAATTCAGTTTGTGCTGCGACAGATTTTTAAAAGCATTAATCCTGCTTTTCTTAATAAAATATTTGGAATTAAAAACTAAAATTTTGCTCTTCTGCCTGTCAAAATTAAGATATTCTATCCTGTTTTTAAATGTAGGATAAAATTTAAAGTCCCTCCCTTCTTTTTTGTATTAATTTCTGTTAAATAGGATACCATCTTTTTAAAATACCCTCAAAATTGTGAATTTCAATAAAGATTACTCTTTTTATTATAATATTTTAAAATTGCTCTAAATATACGATTAAAAGTATTTTCATATTCAGTGTTCTACCACCTGAATTGTATCAGTATTTGAGGTAATGACAAACCTTTCTTTTATTGCTATTTTCTCTTTTTTTGTGTGTGTGTAGTTGAGAATCTTCTTTCTCAGTATTGTATGTGAATTTTTTTCAATATCAACTAAATGATTTTTTTAACAATAAAATTATTCTAATCTATTTTCCAGTATACTTGTAAGTAATCTGAATGTATAAATATATATATTGGAGTAAACATTACCTTATTTAACATATCTCACAAAACAATCCCTTGTTTTCGGAAAGCAACCTGTTAGTATTCCTTTTATGTGATTTGAACTGTATTTTATCTTATTTCACAATTTTAATATATTTACCTATTCATCTGGTCAGTTGTGTGCTTGTGAATTCATATACTTTTATGTAATAGCTGCATTTAATAATTGCAATTTTACTAATATTCTATTTTTTTACTTTTACTCCATTTTGAGTTGGCATGAGTTTCTCTTTCTAATAAAAAATAATTTAATGGGTGTTAAGAATATAGTTTAGTAATCATTGAATGAATTTTATTACATATGCTTTATTTTTTAGCAAACAACTAATACTGTGTGTCCAAATATTTTCCTGTATAGTCATTTTTACTTATTCAATTTGACATGAAATGCCTCTATGAAAGAAAAAATCTCCTTCTCCCATTAACAAAATGGATATTATAAGTATCTTAGCAGGTATAAATGTGTTTTACTACTAAAAAGCAACTTATTGATGAGAACAATAAATTTTAAACTGGATTTTTGTTGTGTTTGCATGAAGTACATGCTATTGTAAGTTATAACTTTTTCTTGCAACACAATATAAATTAATAGAAAAACTATTTGAAGTGTGTTAAGATTGTTTTAAAACTTTGCCAACCACAGGCTATAGCTTGGCAGCCTAATTTCTTGAGATTTTGCTTAAAAAAAACTTTAGGAAGTATTAAATATATACCACATTGGAATCTTTTTTTTTTTTGCTATAAAATATTCATTGACCTTATTTTTTGCTATTCAGTGGTCACTGTTTTTAGTAACTGTTCAAAATGTAGTCCATATAATCTTTAAAATTGTTTCCTTAGCATGAGTTCTATTTAGGGTTTTTTTAATTGCATATGTCTAATATGCATTTATCAAATTTAATACAATTTCCAAAATATTCCCTTTGTCTTCTCTTTTGGAAAAGTATAATTGTGTTTATCAATAATCAATTTCAAGTTATAATATGTTTATTTGACAAATTTTTAAATGAGGGTTTTCATTAATAGATAGAAAATGACTCTTTGTGATCATTTGTAGGAAAAGGTGTTGTCTGTGTGCAGATTTCCACACATATTTATAGCTCTTTGTGTTTTGATGTTGTCAAAGGCTCAGTTATTTCAACTATATTTTAAAGCTTGTTCCGAATCAGAATGTGAAACTGTTTATACTAAGTCTTTGTGCTTGAATATTAAGTGCATTTATAAGAATCTGAAATTTAACTTAAAAATGTAGTTTGTAATATTTTTAAAAGTATTGATACAAAGGAGAAATTAGGGGTTTAAAAAAGGAACTACAGATCCAAAAAAATTAATTAATTGGACTTGAATTTAAAGTGTATGTACCAGGTGTTTCAAAAGTCACGCTCATCCACAGGGTAATCCTTGTTGCTTAAAAACCAAAATGGTTGGTTGAGAGTTCTGTCACTAGATGCCAGCAGGGGTCTTATCATAAGAAGTTTTGAACGTATCAGGCATCAGTTTCAAAATACATGTCAGTTGTAGCCAGTTGAGAACAATGGGAGGTGCATGATGTTTTCTCAAGAGCAAAGAATAGCCATCATGGAATTTTATTTCGCTACAAAATCTCATTGTCATATGATAAATGCATTTCAGCAGAAATATCCAAGTGAAACTTTACCAAATGCATCAATGATAACACTTTTAGTATGACGGTCCTGGATCACAGGATCGATTGCAGGCAGGAAGCAATCGGGTAGAGCGTCCGTAGTGAAAACAAAAGTGGCAGATGTGGAGCACTTTACAAAGAAGTTCAATGAAAAGACCGTCTGTCTACATAAAAATCATTATGGAATTTATATCCTTGCCGAACAGTGATGAAAGGTATGCTTGGTTGCAGCAAGACGGGGCAACGTGTCACACATAACAGGACAGTATATAAGTTTTAATTGCATTTTTCAATGATAGTGTCATTTCCAAAAGACTTTAGCCACTGCGCTCATCACACTTGTCAATTCCAGATTTTTTTCTTTGGGATATCTGAAAAATGTCGCCTTCAGGAATAATCCCATATGCTTGATGAATTTAAGAGTAACACCCTTCGTGCAATATCGAACATTACTTCTCACACTCTTCATAAAGTGTCAATCTAGTAAAAAGTTTTCAACTATGTGTCATGGAAAACGAATATCATCTTTAACATTTATTGTAATTTTACCATTTCTGACACCTGACAATAAAGATAACCGTTCAACCTTTGTCTATTATTCTGTTTGTCAACATAATTCATCTGTCTGTAAAACTCAACCACAATGGTTGATGTGCACAACTTTTGAAACACACAGTATTACTCATGGAAAAAAAAAACTGCTAAAAGTGTTTGAAAATATATTGTTCAAGATATCTTGTTTGACTCAGAAAAAAATGGCCCTTTTTTTTTTTTTAAAGTGGAGTAAAAATAGTTTTTTAAAATGAGAGAGAGAAGTTGGTTTTTCAGCATATTTTATCATATCAAATTCATTCGGAAAAATGAAAAAAGGAAAAATGAAATAAATTCTTTAGCATTTTGACATTTTTTTGATTGGTGACAATGAGAACTTGGAACAATAAAAATTGTTTTATCATTATAAAGCTTTCGTTATTTATAAAGCTTCTTCCAAAAACTTTGTTTTCCTGTTTTATTGGAAAGGAAACTTAAGCAAAACCAAAGAAGGATAACAATCAGAATAAAAAGGAAAAACTTTAATCCTGAACTTTTATATGGGGATAAGATAAAAAAAAATTCCCTTTCAAGGTGCAGTTTGATCTTTTCTAGAAGGCTATTTCCCAATTAACAAATGTTTTCTATACAATAATTAATATCTAATATCACTTGAAGAATTCTGAAACGATGAGACACATTGTAATGTATAATGAAAGTATATTTGTCTTTTCTTCTATGCAACTGCTAACTTTATTACATATCTTTTATTTTACTGCTTGTCTGACATGCAAATGTATTGTAAAATGTTCCAATTTGTATGATTTTTTTAAATATTATATGTAATATAATTTTTGATATGTGCATTGTAATATTTTTATTGTGTTACATTTGAAAGTAGGCATTGAACTTTTCATGTGTTTGCAAAACTTTCTAAAGTTTGTTTCTTATATTTGAATGAAACATTCCAAAGAAATGTTTTGTAGTCTGAAAGAAGTGTCTAAGAGATCTGAGCTATAATGGCACATTCGAGAGGTAATGTAAATACAAAATCAAGGATTTAATGTTATGTAGATGTTCTTTTAATTGTATATTTCAAACTTCTTATTCTTTCACTGTGATGGTATAGGAAAACTCTAAAATAATAATGTATTTAATACACAAATAATTTTTTGCATTTTCGATTGATATCACATTTATTTTATAGCATTCTTCTGTGTATTTTTTATAAGTGTTCTCCTAATTTTGTGCTCCATTTATGTAGAAAAATTTGCATGTTAAGTACTCATGTTTGCATCGTGTGGAGAGTGGAATGCCAGCTGAAATATTATCCTCATCATTTGACCAAGGTTCAAAATTACGTGGTCCACTGTCAGTAGTTATCTTATTACTTTGATCTGCCATGTTAATACAAATAAATCAATCAATTCATCTTTCAATGTAACCAATTGTAGATAGTGATACTAATGGAAATCAAATAGAAATTACTTTTGATTGCTCAGTTATCAGAAAAAAAATATCTACCTCATCTGGATATAACAAGTAATAGAGTGTTACTGATTCATTAAGAGGTGAAAAAGAGAATTTATGTATACAGGAGATTAAAGGACTAAAAATATTCTGCTAAGAACGGGTCTTACGGAATTTAACTCTCATAGATGGTTACAGGAGTGAATTGATAACAAAAATTTCATTTTTAAACTTTTCGATTTAGACTTCAAATTTCAACAAGGCAGAAATTTTAAAGTTTTTTGCTTCACATAATATTGAAATATAATACCTTTATGGGAAAACATATGATGAATAAGAATTGAGATTATAAAGTTATTTATACAAAATGTCTTAGTGAAAAAATTTTACTTGCACACATTTCAAAAGAAATAAAAATTACATTAATTTAATACTTCAGAAATATCCTGCTTTATTTTTAACACCTTTTTTTAGTTTTTGTTTCACTTTTTTTTTTATCAAAATGCAGTTAATTAAAAACTTCTGACTGAGCTTCTACTTGCAATACATAATTTAATATTGCAAGTAGAAGCTCAGTCCCCTGGTTTTTCCTATTGTCATTACGTATTTCTTTGGCAGAAGAACCCATGCCACTTTCTATCTGAGACATGGAAAGAAGTATTTTCAACAATATGGAATCTTTAAAACAATTTATGAATGAACTCAATGAATATGCTTACACAGTGCATGATTATCTGAGCATTCACATGTATACTAAGCTAAAAAGGATAATTTTACACACATTGATCATAACCTTTCTCTTTCTGAACATGCTTCCACAATCTTTTTAACTATATAAAATGCATCTCCACTCTGCAATTTCACAAACCAAGAATTTATTGCCTTGACATAAATATCTGTTAGGAATCTTTAATCCATTATGAAATGAAAATAGGTTCTGAGGATAAACTGGGGAGAGAACCACTTAAAATTCTGTGCTGATGTGCTAAAAATGTATCATGCTGTATTTTCAACAAATTATCTGCTTGACAGTTAAATTTTCATTTAAAATAATTACTCTCTCCTGTATTGTGAAATGATTCACAATACATATTTTTATCAGTATTATTATGCAGAAGTAGATGATGTGACATACACCATTAGTAGGCTAAATTACAATAATTATCATCAAGATATTGATTCAAAGCAGGTTTTTATCAATCAATGCTGTTTTAAAATTTTCCATTTGTTTAAATTTTATTAAATCATCGTTTTTATAAACAGTAATTCTACCAAGATATTTCACTGGCAATATAAAATCTTTTAATATTTCTACAACTAGTTTTCTTTTATATGTCTTGGAAGCTTCACATGTTAACAAATGTGTTAAAAATCTAAATCTACAGTTATGCTCATGATATGGACAAGATTAAGGAAAAATTATATCTAAACATATTGCATGTATCTTTAAATGTGATTCATGTAACATTTTTTTGTAACTGATGGTACATTCTAATAATTATTTTTTTCACTTTGATTTATCAAGTGTATTTTCTTATTAAGAATTGTGTTATCTTTTATAATAGACAGTGATTTGTGAATGATTGTGAGAAAAAAAATTAGTATGCAAAATATGCAACATTTTAAACACCCTTCTTTGACAAGAGCACCTCCAGAAAATGTGTATTTATTATTATTATTCTCACAATCATTTAAAAATTTAGGCAAACAACTTACCTCATACTTATCCTAATTTATCAAAACAATCAATATAACTTCATAAAAAAAATTTACACTCAAGAGATCTGCAAAGTGGGCAATCACACAGTAGGAACTAAAAAAATAGTGAATCTTCAAAAATGTTAAAAACCTGGAAATTTAAGAAACGGATTATTAAAGCATTCTAAATAATCAATTTTATATTCACGAGATCAGAGAATCAAGCTATCACACGACAGAAGCCAGAAAGTCAATGAATGGAAAATTTGAATTTACATCAAATCAAAGTATAAAATAAAAAAAATATACAATATAAACAGAGTAAAATAAAAATAATTCAATCTTATAATCCAAAATTACCACTCACCCAAGTTTATAGTTCTTCAGAAGCTAGAAAATCAATAAATCTACAAATATGTTAAAATGATGGAAAACTTAATGACAGGAAATCAATACAATATAAAAATTGTAAAATTTAAGGATTAAATATTATAATTCATAATTATTAAATGCCTTTTTAACAAATCTCACCACTTGAATTTCCTTCTCAAACCTTACAGCAAGAATGATTTTAGTAGGTTCAATTAAGTCAACAATGAACTTGGCGATTTTCAAAAACAGGCCATAAATATAATAGTAACCCACCTAGTTTGCAGATTACAGACCTAAGTGCCTCCAACAAAACTGAGCATTGCACGTCCAGCCTTAAAGATTCCTTTTATCTATCAGTATCTAAAGTTTAAAGGAGAAAGAGTCCTCTTGCCAAATATTCCTCTGATATCGTCAGAATCTCCAATACCATTCAAAAGGCTTCAATTCCCATTTCGTTTAGTTTTTGCAATGACCATAAATAAATTGCAAAGCCAAACAATGCCCATTTGAGGCTTGGACTTAGAAAATCCATGTTTCTCGCATAGGCAACTACATGTTACATGCTCATGTGTGGGTAAGCTGTCGAATCTATTTGAGTTAGAAAAACACTGGTCACCGAAAAACATTGTGCACCGATTTGTAATTACTTATGTTAAACATGGATTAAAGTGTAGATTAGGAAGGGGGAGGGGCTATTGGTGATATAAATTCCTTTTGGTGACCGAAATCGTTCGCCAAGCTACTTCATTTAGCGATAGTGTTTTTGGCAATCTGATTCAATAGCTGAGCTATCTATGACATTTAGATAAAAAATACCAAATCCAAAAGCCCCCGCTTATCTACACTTTAGCCTTAAACTTATTTATTGTTATGCTTTAAAATGATAAAAATATTAAAAATTGATAAAAATCAATGTTAGTCACCTCATTTATAAAATTATATCTTTATTTGTTTTTATTTAACAACCATGAATATTTCATGTATTATACTGCACTCAAATAAGAGATGAATAAAATACAAAATTAAAAACATTATATTGTTTTATGATTAATTTCAACTTTCCGAAATTGTAAACTAAGATTAACTTGACTGCATTGAATGGCTTAGAATAATATTAAATCAGCACATTAAAACGAAGCCACACAGTAACACATGACCAAATCGGCTAATGTATTTATAAAATTTACCTTTTGAATAATGCTTGTCATTTAATATATTTATAGCAGTTTAATTTTTAGTTTGTTTACCTTGATTTAAATATTTTTTACAAGTATTCCATTCAAACTTATACAGTGCCTATTGTGTGACATCTTTATCCTGGGATCCTACTTCTTCTCAAAATAGCCTTCCTACATATAGAGAAAAGGATTTAGATTTTTTTTTTTTATTTACTGCAAAGAGTATCAAAAACGATATATGCAGTAAATCTTAATAAAATGAATGATGAATAATAATGAAAATGAAATTTATAAAAGATAAATTTAAAAATGTAAGCACTACGAAAAACCATTTAATTTTATATGTCTTGAATATTTTTCAATTTCTACTATTAGTTCACACTCTCTCTATGTATATACAGTAAAATATGGCTTATAACACACACTTTTAACAGAAGAAATAAGAATAAAATTTGTGGGTGTGAGTTATACGCCAGATATAAAAAGGATAACTTCATGCATAAAAAAAAAAAAGAGAAGAGCATAAACTAACATAGACTTTTCTACATGGATCGAAATACTATTTTTTAAAAAAGAAATGACATACCTAGTAGATTTAAATTGTTATTCTAAAAGTATACTATTTTTTCAAAATCTTGGGATAATACCACAAATAAATAACTTCAAAATGTAAGAGCATTGGGCATGCACATTTCAGGTTCCTTCGTAAAAGTGGGGGTGCACATTATATGGCAAACATACTTAAAAATTAAAGGAAGCTTGAAAATGTAGGTGCACCTTATACAAAGGTATGCATTATATGCCGGATTTTACGGTATATATATACAGTTCAAATTTTCAATCATTAATAAAGTACTTTTTATTCATCCACTCAAGTTCAACTACATTTTTTTAAACTTGTAGTAGATGACACTTGATGTTAATACAGTTTTATCAAGTATTGATTCATTAATTCTATTTAATTAATGAATAAATAGTAACAAACAAAAATAATAGTCCAATACTATACATAGAAAGGAAGGTTGTTCATTCTGTTCTTGTAGTGTAATGGATAGCACGTTGGACTTCTAATCCAAAGGTCGTGGGTTAGAATCCTACCTGGGAAGGCCTAATTTCTGAGAATGGGATTTATTAATGAATAAATAGTAACAAACAAGAATAAAAGTCCAACACCATATATAGAAAGGAAAATTGCTTTCTATTTTGCCACTTAATATTGTGATTCTGTCATATGTATATACAAATTTATATTAATTGTAATTATTTGATAAAAAGTAACTAAAATAAAAATTTTTTTGTTGACCTATGTAGGAATTGACTTAAAATTTTTTATATTACCTGTTCTTATCATTACTTGAAATTAGTTTTCTGAACTAATATTAAGTAGCATATTTAAGGTTTTTAGTAATTATATTAATTTTTTAAAAAAATACAGATAATGAAGTACCTTGGAGAGTTCCAAATCCTGATAATTCATCCGATGATAAACTTGCTGTACATGTTGGTGGAGCATATTGGACTCCATCTTCTGCATTAAAATTGTACTTGCATAAGTAAGGAATCATTTCTTTTCTTTCATATTCTGTTATCAAATTGTATGTAAATCTGAGAAGAAAATATGCATTATTTAGCTTAATTAGGCATTATTGTGTTGAAATATATGAAGTGAATATATAAATTTAAATATCAGTTAAATCAGTCAGCTGATTAATTGCAATTTTATATATCTTAATATAGTTGTAATTGTAATTACAACTTGTGTTATTTAGATACTTCTTGCACTCCATTTAATTAATATTTGGATGTCTCTTTGTAACACATGTACTTCATCAATATTAATCTATAATTTCATGCAATAAAAATTCATGCACTTTTCAAATTTATTTGAATTGAATTTATTGTTGAAGAGCTTATATGATTATATCAGTTTAATTTGAAGGTAAATCTTTATAATTTTGCATTTTGATGTTCCAGTCTATAGTTTTATGTATAATATAATAAAAAATGAATTTTCATCAGAGTGTACTTTTTACTTTATATTTGAATGAAATTTAATTAATTCATTTAACAGTTTTATATATATATGCAGAATTTTCTGAAATTGTAAAGTATTTTAAAACTTCTTATAATATGAGTAAAAGCTTTGAGGTAGTTTAGGAGCATGCAACCTTTGCAACAGCCCATTATTTTAATTTTATGAAAATGTAGTAATTTCAGAATTTTTATCACTAACAATACTCAGGTAAAAAGACAACTCTTATTTAAACAAAAATTTTATACCGTATTTACTCAAATCTAAGTCACATCTCAAATCCTCAACATATTTTTGTGAAAAAAATATTGTGATCAATTCTATGTAGCAACCCCATTTTTCTACATGTTTTTTAAGAAAAATAAAAAAAAATTGTAAAAGGTTAATTGATATACGACACTTAAGAAATTAAAAAAAAAATTAAGGATAAATAATAAATAATTTATTTTACCAGTATTAAAAACATTCAAATACATACATGAACCTATACTTACTCTTGCCATCAGTATCATGTTTCAAAAATGATTTCTCACTCCCTTTGTCACAGCCGACTTTGGAATTGGTGCAGTCATCACAATTTTCCCATACAGTGTCAACTTCCATGCCATCCAATGCAGTTGTTATGCAACACTCTTTTAAAAGAATGTATTATAGGTGAGTGTAAAATAATTGTTAAAGACTGTTGAAGATTTGTGTGCAAAAGCTATATCATTTTGTTTATGTCATTGACATATATTTGTTTCATCTGTGTCAAATTCTCAGTGGCCGCTGTTCTGTTTTCATTTTTTTGAGCATTTAAAATTGCTTCTCTTTTCACATTTGTATCATAGTGAACTCATCTTGTTGCTATTACCAATATCTTTGATGTTTAGGTGATTAAAAGAAAGCATATTCAAAAAAATTTTCTCAATACAAACAGACAATGATGTTGGGGATACACTGAATACTGAAGATAAATTTGCGAAAGAGATGTCATCGATGCAAGTGGCCAGAATGAACAGTTACATTTTTCCTTTTGAAAGAGGTCAATGTCTCCCTTCCAAAAAATGTTTTGCCTTTGATTGTAAGCCGCACCAGATTTTTAGTAACATTAACACTGGAAAAATAGTGCAGCTTAAATTTGAGTAAATATGGTATATATATAACAACTTACTAATTTAAATTCTCTTTCATATATTTCCCTGTATTTCTTAATTACGAGTGCTATTTTTTAAAAGAAACATCTCATATAACTTCCTTTGTGAAAGGGATTACACTTTAATTTCTAATTCATAGGAAAATAATAATTTAATAACCTATGCATGCATTTGCTCATTAGCAAGCTGTCACTAAGCTTTTCCTAAAATGAGTTATGTAGTTTATAAAATAACAACTATTCTCCCCCTTCACTTAAATGTGTGATTATTCTTATTATATTGCCCTGTGTTTCTCCTTATTTGAATGTATTTTGGGGATTTGTTATTCCTTTTTATGTGATTTGACTTACGGCAAAAGGTTGCATCATAAGCCACTTTCCTAATGTCTAAATTACATAAATAAAGGCTTTGTTTTCTACCATGCTATTTGTTTTGTTATGATTGCTACATTAAACAAAAAGGAATGTGTTATGCACACATTCACATATATGCAATTATTATAAAACAAAAAAAATGGTTATTAAATAAGTAAGTATATTCTGTAATTAAAAGTATGTGTGTACATACAGCACATTTCTGTTAAATTTTTTGAGTAATTTAAAACACTTAATGTTTATTTAAGTTTTACCGTTATTTTATCTATTGTGTTTGTGATACTTAAAGTATTGAATTTCATTAGTTTTATACCATTTTATTTGATAATTTTCAGAAGTAATGTATTTTTTCCCCCTTTTTAAATTCAATCTTGTAAAATCGTTTAGGGGAAATACTAAAATAATTTAATCTTTCTTCTCTCTTGTTTATGCTCCATTCATAAACTGCTGTTTGTAAAAAATGCAACATCATGAAAGAATCCTCAGAATTAAATGAAATTTAATGAACAAACAACTTGTATTAATACAAATAAATAATGAAATTTTCAAAGCAAAAAAAAAAAAAAAAAAAAAGAACAATATTAAGCATTTGAAATCAGTATTTGGTGTAGCCACCACGTGCTGCAATAAGTGCTTTTATACAAAGTGGCATGGAGTCTATAATTTATAAGTGGACAAAAATAATTTTAAATGTATTTAAACATGTGCTCTAAAAATTAATCTAGTACATTTATCATTATATGCATGCCCTTCCAATTCTAAATTTATTTTGATATCCACCATAATTTTTTTTATATAAATTGTTTGAATGGTTTATATAATTTCTAGAATTTATTACAAAACTCTAGTGAATGTGTCAACACAATGGAAACTTGGAAATGATCTTAAATATCAAATTCTATGTAATTTCTTTTATTTTATTATTGATTTTTATCTGGATTTATAACTAGTTAAATTAATTCACTAAGCAAGTTTTACAATTATTTTTTAAATTCTTTTTTTCCCTTTTTTTTTACAGATGGTTCAATGACACTGATTCTAAAAATGAAGACTCAATATTATTAGAAGGGGAAGTAAAATATTTTCATATACTTGCCCATAACACTGAAATATTATGCACCTAAAATGTTTTGAGGGAATGGTCAAAAGAAATATTTAGTTTCTGCTTTGGTTGTATTAGTTGCATAGAGTAAAATAAGAGCAGATATCATTATGAACTTATATTGTAACTGAAATCAAAATTATAATAAGTTATCATATTTTTAATGTCAAATTATTTACTTGAGATAAAAAAAAGCCAAAGGAAATTTTCAATAATACTAGATCATACACTATTTAAAAAATATTAAAGAAGGCATTCATTGAAGAATATATTTCTGGAAAACAAATGCTTAAAATATTTTTATATTAAACAGATAATAAAATACATATTATAGCTAATTAAAGAAATTGAAATATACATATTGAGCGTTTATTAGTGTTGCACTATAAAGGAATGTGATGGCTGTTGGCAACGGATGTCTTAATTTTTAACTATAATCAAGTGACAAGGATGACACATGAGATGCCACTGCATTCTTTAAAGCTCCACACCAACATGAGGACTTTGACCCATAACAGATTTGATGTACACCAGCTTCTATACATGGCTTGTCTTCAGTGGCATCTGAATTTGAACACACAAATTGAAAATAGCACAAATTCATGACTATGCTACTAAAGCTACTATAATATATGTATAATCTTCCTAAGCTATTTTTATTATTCAATATATTTTTTGTAATTAAATTTATTAAAATTAGAACTTTTTAAGTCTTTTCAACTTTTTAAGTCTTTTCATATTTATAGATTGCTTACTTATTTGACATATTTGTGTGTATATATATATATATATATATCCTAAAAAATAGGCTATTTCTTCTCCTTTTTTAAAATAGTTAAGTTGTTTTTGTATTCAAGTACTCATTTTAAATAAGAAATTTTAAGAAAGAACTGTCAGAGTATTGCTCTTTTTAAAATTTTTTTCTAATTAAATGATTATTTACTCTATGTAGAACTCTTCTTCCTTCATCACTTGGAATAAAGTTGTTAAATTTAGAGATCATGAAGGTACTTCAATAGGTCAACTTGAATTTTTGGAAACTGGTGGGAAAATATTTGTTGATTTAACTGAATTTACTGCTCTAAAGAATATATCAAGCAATTGTAAAGAAATATCCTTTATTGCTGAAGATAATACTGGTAATGTAATTAAAGCTAAATTAGATTTTGAAAATTTTATCTTTATAATATTTATGCAATTATTTCTCTTTTAATGAAATCTACTAGTTGTTTTTCCCTTTTTAGCCCTTTCATCTAGTCATTTTCTATCATTCCTTATATATAGTGTGAGTTTTTTAGTTATTGGAATTTATTGAACGTGTTTCTAATGAGTTCAATGATAGGAGGATAAGCTTTACATAAATGTTAAATATTTTTTCTTTGCTATTTATTATACTTATATGTATTAAATATTTTATAAGATTCACTGAGAGTTAGTTTTTTATTTTACAATGATAAGTAGAAAAATGGAATTCTTTCAGGATTTTTTACTGTCTTAAGTCTCTTTACTTAGGGTAGGGGTCTTTAACCTTTTATGCCTGAGGGCCACATAAAAAATTCACCAAGTTCTGTGGCTACATGTCTGTCAAAAAGTAGTAGAATCAGTAAATTTATATAAAAACGGAGGTTTGTTTTACAAGACTATACTTGATTCTAAGTGGAGAGAAACTGTAATAGATTGGTTTATATATATTGCTTTTCAAGAAGGTTAAATGGAAATTTTTTAAACATTCGTCATTTTCAGAATATTTTTCTCAAATGGATATCAAACATTTAAATTAAATGTTTTAAATACCAAGAATAGTGAAAAAAAAGTTTTTATGACGAAAAGCTGACAAGGCAATTTTTCCTGAAATTGCCTCAACTTAAAATGTGAGGACACTGAAATGTCTTGAGTAGGCCACTCATGGCCCGTGGACCACAGGTTAAAGACATTGACGATGCTGTTGCTGAATCTATGCTTAAAAAGTGCTATAATTTGTATGATAAAAACAGAAAAGCACACTAAAATAATAATTGGTAACTTTTCATGATTTTATGTGATGAATCAGTTGAATTGATCTGAAGAGTGAAATTGTTAAATATTAATTGGCATTCAAGTTTAGATATAAATGTTTGCTCATTAGATATGCTATTAATATTATATATTAAGTGTTAATTATATTATTCATATTAATCATTACTAGTTAATTATATGGATATGTTTCATTTTTTAAAGTTTATTGCATTTAGAATTATGTAAACAAGAATTTCTTTTCACACTTCATTGTGGATATTTGAAGTGATAAATGCTAATCTTAATTTTTTATTGGCACATAATTTGAATGAAGTAGAATGCTTTACATACATTTAAGTAGACTATTTATGTAAAAAATTTATGAAATCTTACAGGATGGCAGTGAGGGAAGTTGTTAACTTAACAAATTTTAGATTAGTTATTATTTTTTATTTTACTATGCATGCACATTGTTAAAAATGTGTGCAAATCTCAATTCAGAACAATGAAATTGATGTTTCATGTTCACATTCCTCTCAAGCATGTAATAAGTAATTGAGATTGTTCATCAATATGTGGAAATTTTCAATGCTTCTTAGCCCTGCCCTTTGTATTTTTATCTGTTAAATAGCAAGAACTAGCTATATTCGGAATATTAATTTTCTTTTGAAACAAAATATTGTATAACTATTCTTTATTATTTAAAAATTATGTAAACCATTTATTTCTCTTATTTAAAAAAGTATATAGATCCAAATGAATACAATTAGGAATGTTTATTGCTTGTTTCTTTGCAACAGCCTTAATGATGTATTGAATTTTTAAAAGGACTTATCATTTTTCATGTTGCTTTTTATTTTTCTTGTGAATATTCTCTTATTATTATTCATTAATATATCATCAAGATTTAATTATTTTTTAAATTGGAAAATTACTAAAAATAAGTAATAAATGCATTTTTAATTAAGGAAATATAACTTAACAGCTAAGCAGTATTAATCATGAGACTAAAAAGTTAAATTAACTAAATTTTATCTCATTATGAAATATTTAATGACATGTCTTGGAACACTCAATTAATAAACCATACAATTACAAAATTGAAGATTCAATTGCTTTGTAATTGATTGTATCATTTTATTCAATCATTCTAGAGATAGCATCAATTTTGAACTTTATTTTTTCTTATGTAATATTATAATTTTTTATTAATAATTCCTCAAAAGTATTTTTTTTAAAAAAAAACTTGATCATAACAGTAATTGTTATTAACATTATATTTGTTTTTTGGTTCTTGTTGCTTTTTAATTCTGTATTTTTAAACAAATGCTTTATTTCACTTTTTATTTATTTAACTTTGTACTTTTCCATTGTCTTAGTAGGGTTTTTGGATGTTTTTTTCCCCTTGATAAAACTTATTACTTACTAAGAATTTAAACATATGTATTTTTCAAGGTCTTAAACAAGAAATAGATGAAAATATGACTAATTTTAAATATTTTGTAGCATAATTTATATCACATTGTAAACATATGGATATTAAAACATTTTTCAAAATTTTTGTTGAAAATATTTTGTGCATGTGTAAGTTATTTTTATTATTCAAGTTAATTTCATTTTAAATATAATTCTAATTTCAGTTTAAAAAGCTCGTAAAATATGTAAAAAAATTATTATGATAAAAAAAATTAATATTGCATGTCTAATCACCAAAAAAAAAGCTGTATTTTCAAGCACGTTGGAAATATTTGTTCCAAATTGTCTAATAACAGTTAATATTTTTTATATAAGGAACATAAAAAATAAAAGCATATCCCCCCTCCAGCTTTTTTTCTTTATTGTAATTCTTCGAATTTGTACTCCAGTACAGATTAGGATTTAAAATTATAAATATATTCAATAAATATTTGTTAGTTTACATGGCTTTTTATTGGTTGTTAAATCTATCTTTTTTTAAATCCCAGTATTATCCTGTTTAAAGAACTTTATAGTTCTTTAATGACCATTTTTTTGTAAAAATGTAAATACGAATTCATATTTTATCATAAATTAGTTATAAAATGTTGACATATATTAATGTTTCTGGAAAAAATAGATATATTTTCCTTTTAGTTATTAAAATTGTTTTGCATCATTACTTCAGTAAAATAAGTAAAAATATTATAGCATTGTGCTCAGGGGAAACTCATACCTATTTTAAGACATTAAAGGTAACTTAATTTTGATTTGTTAGCCAAATTAAAACTATTTATTCTAAAGTTATATTGTCAAAAACATTTTTATAAGTTTTCATTACTTATTTTATACTTAGGATGCTTGTTTTTATATATTACCATTTTTATTTTTAAAAAAAATTATTCATACTGCTGTATTTGTTGAGCACTTTTGTGTATTGCTTTTAACATTCTTGTTCATTTGTTGTTAATACGAAGTGCTGAAAATGCATTTGAAATGTTTCATAACCTTCATAATTTATTTTGTAAAATTTGCAGTGATACTTAGAGATAAATATAATCTTTAATATAATTTATAAGTTTATTATGTTAAATAGCAATATAGTATGGTATTATTATTTTCCATATTGAGCATTTTTAAATGGTAGTATTGTTAAATTTTTTTTATGAACAGTGATTATTTGTATTCTCTTAACTTGGTAGCAATGCAAAAGCTTCTCCAATATTATAGCTATTGCTTGTTATGAAATGCCATCCTAATCACTGCGGATACTTTTTCTTGCATCAGTTATTTTTTTCATTTAATTTGAGTATATTAAATTCTATATAATAAAGTTAAAACTGAAATTAAGTTAAATTATAATTTGCATATGTAAGATATGTGATATACTGCAATAGAAAATAAATACTATAGTTTCTAATAATATCAAAAGAAAAATCATTACATTCTTATATTTATAAGAGCTATATATAATACATTTATTAATATTTTAGTATGTTCTTTACACGGAGATTATGCTATAAAGTAAATGGGTAGAAAATATTTATCTTTCAAATACTGATGTGGTTGACATATTTACATTTTCATTTTGTGTTTTTTACATGGCAGCTTGATGAAGGTTTTTCATTAGTTATACTTTCTTCTGAAGTATTTTAAATCAAATGCTAGTGTAGATGGGAATGTCAATTTTTTATTTAAATAAGTTTATGCAATTATTATATGAAGATCATTATATAATAAGTATAATACTCTCTCTTTTATGAGAAGAATATTTTTTCAAAAAGAGCATACACAATCTGAGCAATTTGTATTGCCGTTTTAAAGATTTAATTCTAAAAAAGATATCAATAATCTTTTCATATAATTTGCTAACATTCATGCATATTGAGTATCTTTTTAGCAATATAAATTTCTATAGCAATATGATTTGTAATATAAATTTGACCATTTCATTTGCTTTTATTTTCTAGTTTTATGTAAATTCAGTGGGGAAAAGTGTAACACACATATATGCAAGTTTCCATTAATAAAAATCTATTGCATGATTTCTTTAATTAAAAGCCAAATGTATGAACTTGAATGATTTACATTCATTCATATTTTTTTCAGAATAGTTCTATTTTCTTTAAAATGCATTATTGAGTTTCTATAAATAAATTTAATCAAACAATTAAAACTCAACTTTTAAATTTATCCTTTGCTATTTATTATGAAACATTAATAGCAGTAATAATTTTGGCGAAATGTAGAATACTAATAATGAAAGCTAGAAAAATATGTAACATATAAAAAGAATTGCAGAATCTGGCACCATCTTATTCAATGAAATGTTCATAAACAGTGTGATATGTTTTTCAAATTTGTGTAATAAGGCTTTTTCTTCCCAAGCTTAGTTATACAATTGATTAAGCATTTTTTTACATTGATATTTTTGAATGAATTTAATTTTATAGTTGTGTGTGTGTTGGATGTATAACCATTTGCATGGCTCTTGGGTTAAAAAATATTTTTATTCTGTAAAATTGTGATAAATTCAAATAATTCTTAATTCTATTTTGAAGTTCTGATGTAATATTTTTTTTGCTACAAACTGGTTTTAAAATTATAATTTATGTTAAAATTGTTAATTAAATGTATTAAATTAATTAGGGATTTTTCAGAAAGAGTAACTAGTTGTACCAGTTTATTTTAAAATAGCATACAGTATTTTATGTGTTTTCTTTTTTCTGTATTACTCATTATTTTTCATCAGCGTATTACAAACTTTTTATCATTTTACCCCATTATTAGAAAATTAAGGTTTTATTTATTATTATTTTTTTATGAAAGAAATGATGGTGAAGTCTTGGAACCAAGAATATCTCATTTCAAATAAAGGGAGAAATTTTCCAACCATTAATAAGAGATGGTCCTGAAATCATTTTTATACTAATTACAAAATAACCCAATTTCTAACTGGTCATGGTAACTTTAAAAGATACTTGAACAAATTTAATTTAGTTTCGTCATCTTCCTGTGATTGTGATACTTGTGGCGAGGAAAATGTAGAAAATGTGCTCCTTCTGTGTTCCAAGTTTGAAAGGGAATGAAATATCCTAAGACTGGCTTTCAAGGGACTTAATATCCATTAGCCTCCAAATCTTCAACAACTTATTTCCACCAGAAGTGTTTTTAAAAAGTTCTGTGAATTTGTTGTAAATATTTGGAATCCTTCATAACCTCAATTTTTTTCCTTCTTTCCTTTGTATGTGATTAATACTTACTTCTGTGAGCCCTGTGGGATACTTTGTGGTGCACGGGGATTTTATAATTATTTTCAAAGAAAAAAATATAAAAAATGTATGATTTTTCCTTGATATACATATATCTGTCTTTCAATATTTTTATCTGTTCTTTTTTTCAACTGATCATGAATCCTTTAAAAAATTCCACATACTGCAGTTTAAGAAATCACTCATTTATTTTTATCTTTTAAAACACTACTCTTCTATAATTTTAAAATTAACTTAGTTTTAAATTTCTGTAAATATTTTATCTTATAAATAGAATTATATGTTGTTTCTTTAAAAAAAACTTGTATGTTTATAAATAAAAAGCAACATATAATCTCCATCTTTAACATCAGGTTATATATTATAGTGAAATCCAAATAGTTAAATTGCCAATTAATTACATTAATTACTATTTGAAGGGAAAAAAAATTAACTCAGCTTAGAGGAAAATCAGATTAAAAATTTTCTATTCAATAACTAGTTTGAACTGAATATATATTAAGTGTCATTTATGGTGAACCTGCTGAACTTCATAATCAATTACATATGGATGTATACTAACTACAGAGTGTTTTTTTCCAGGTATAGAAGTTTAAGTTGGCATTACTTTCCAAGATGGCGACCGATTTAACAGCTGTCAAGTGATTTATTCTCAGTTTGGTTTGGCAATTCATCATGAATAGACTCACGCCTGAACAACGCTTTCAAATTGTGCAATTTTATTTCGAAAATAATGGTTCTCTCTCTGTGCGGAATACGTATCGCGCGAATTTTGTTTAGCGATGAAGCGCACTTCTGGTTGAATGGCAACGTCAACAAACAAAACTGCCGCATTTGGAGTGCAGCTAATCCACAAGTGTATGTCGAAACACCGTTACATCCAGAAAAACTGACTGTTTGGTGCGCTTTATGGGCTGGCGGAATCCTTCTTCAAAAACGATGAAGGCCACAACGTTACAGTCAATGGTGATCGGTATAGAGCCATGATTACTAACTTTTTCATTCCTGAATTGAACAATCATGATGTCCAGGAGCTGTGGTTCCAACAAGACGGCGCAACATGTCACACAGCTCGTGCCACAATCGATTTATTGAAAGACACGTTTGGTGACCGCCTAATTTCACGTTTTGGTACCTGTGAATTTGCCTCCAAGATCTTGTGATTTAACACCGCTAGGCCACAAACGCTTGACCATTTGGAAGACAACATTCGCCGTGTTATTGCCGATATACGGCCACAAATGTTGGAAAAAGTCATCGGAAATTGGACGTCCAGATTGAACTACATCCGAGCCAGCCGTGGCAGTCCTATGCCAGAAATCATACTTAAAATGTAATGCCACAAGATTATCTTTCGAATAAAAAAAAATTCATGTCAATCGAATAATACGTCGTTGTTTTATTGAAATTTAAAGTTCTATACCTGTTAAAAAAAGACACCCTTCATATAATAAAGTAAAGCTTTTTTGCAGAATATTAACTGACAGAAAGGTCTATTGAAAGAAATATATTTTGTTAGCTGTAAAAAAGACAAATTAATTTCTCGTAAAAATTAATTCTATTATTTTTTCAAATGACATTATATTTCTGTTAAAAATATTTTTTAATGTTTTATTTTTTGGACAAACTCTGTATCTCTCTGAAAGCTGTAGTCATGTTGCTCTAAGTAATAATGGTTGCTTAAGTGCAACTTTATTTTTTGCAGTAAGTCACAGATTCTTATAGATTTACGATTTCAAATGTTGATTGAAGAATTTAAAAAATCAAATAAAATATGTAAAAAAAGGTTGTAATAAAAATTTATTTTTAAATAGAAGGATAAATTACCAAAATAGAAATCTTCTCAAAATTCAAGTTTAGGATATTTAACGATTAATTGAATTTAAATTATAAGACTGCCGTCTGAGTGGTGTAGTTAGTTTGTCGCTGGCCTTGTACGCCTAAGGTTGCGAGTTCGACTCCGACCGTTGTCGGTGGATTTTTCTGATGCAGAAAATCGACAGCGTCCATGTCCTATGACTATGCAACATGTTAAAGATCCCTAGAGGGCCTTTTTGGCTTAGGTGAGCTTGGAAAATTTAAAATACTAGTATCATTTTGCATCATAAGAACTCTGGTGCCTCCCTCTGGGGAGGAAACTGAGAGTCAAAATTACATAACGGCGCTAGGTATTCTACCTATATGATGCCGTTATTAAAAGTGATTCCAACTCCCGGGGAATGTACTAGGTATGCAATGGTAAATACCAACCCGCAGCACCATTGTGAAAAAAATTATAAATCTTTACATATATTCCTGAGTTTATAGAATTATGCAATTAAATTATAAGACTGATAAGGTAACGGGCCTGTGGTAGCTGAGTGGTCAGGGTATCGGATCTTGGCTGGCCTTGGCACGAGTCCGAGCCCAGCACCACTAAAGATCCGCCGTGTAGAGGAGAGATGCACGTTTAATCTGTCGAGAGCTCAAACGTCCTCCCGTTGATGTGGTAGTTAGGAGAGGGGGAGGGGTGCTTAGGTGTCTTCCACGTCACTTGACCATAGTTTAAAATACGTAGTCCGTCGCCAAAAGCCCCCTGGTAGCTGAACAGTGCGACATTGATATTCACTCATTCATTCACTCTGATAAGGCGACTGAATGCATTTGAAGTTACAAATATTGATATAAAGTTACTATCTAAATAACTTCAAAAAAGAAAATTCGTGATAGGTTCTATTCATAAAGTACTAGGTGATACATACATTTTACTCTGGTAAATTACTGAAGATTTTCAAAATAATGCTTTTACAAAATTAAAATTTTGTAATAAAAAATAAATCTTCACATCTTTTTGCTCTATATAAGAAATAAGAAATCGACGTGTGTAACAAATATTAATTGTCATTATATATTCTAAAAGCCTAGAATTAACAAAAATCTTAAATTTCTCACTACCACAAAGGGTTTTAAAATATATTTTGATCAGTTTATTTCTAATCATTTACACATTCATCTACACTGTAGGTAAATGCTCTCAATTTGAAATATTGGCAAATAGTGTTAGCGGCTTGGCATCGATCCATGGACAGGCAAATATTTTTTGCGGATTGGCGGTAGATAAACGCTCAATTAGATAATTTATATTAATTTTTTCTAAAAATTCATCTTTCAAATTACCTCTACCAAAAATGTTCTTTTTAATTTTAATTTATTGTACATTCTCATTTTCTAGACACATTAATATATATTGGTATTTTTTTTATTTAGCTTTCTTAGTTTTGTGTTCTTATTTTTCTTGGAAAAAATGTTTCAGAGTTTCGATTGATCCTATTGAAGAATTATCTTATATTGTTTTTTCCTGCTATTTTTGCCCTCGTTTTTCTGTTTATTCGACGCTTGCTAGGTTACGATTAACTTTTAAGTTTCTAGATAATCCGAGTGTCCGTGGAAGCCCTGTGGTCTTGGCCAGAAATTCATGACCAACGTTGATTTTGTCGAGTTCCGATGCCTTTAAGTTGCATTCACACCAATGCTGTCAGCGTCGAGCGTCTAACCAATCAGAGACTTCATCTCGCCCGAGATGAAGTCTCTGATTGGCTCGACGCTGACTGCCTTGGTGTGAATGCGGCTTTAAAGATACACCGTGTAAGCTCGAAAATCCTCGCGTTGGTGTGATCTAAAAGTTTGAAAAGTTGGGTGTTAGCTGAAGTGCCGTCCTTCTCACTTGACCTTGGTTCAAAATTATGAGGCCGGCTGCCAGGAGTCCGTCTCATATTGGTTCGAAATAGGACTGATCTGAAATGTGCTTACACACAGTTTGGTGAGTTCGTTCCACAAGCACCAACTTGTCATTCTCAAGCCATAAGAAACTGATAACTGGTGGTTATGTCATACATTTTATACAAACACTGGCGGGTGCATTGTAGTACATGCGTTAGTAAGGTGACTATATTTTTACCTCGAAGAGAGAGATTTTTACTAATATCTTCAGGTAATAGTATGTGTATTAAGAAAAATAATGCACACACATACATATATACTTTTACATAATTTTTATTTATAAAATAAAAAATAGGAATGAACATACTGAAATGAATGATTTACATACATTATATTTTTAAGTACACTAACCATTAAAAGTTAAGATACAATGCGTTTTTTGAAGCTTACCATTAGAAAGACAGTAACAATAAAGTTCATCGTTTATATAAATGAGAGTAACGGATTTTAAGAAAACTTATACGAAAAACTACAGCCTCTCTGCTTTTGTTTTAAAGAAAGGAACACTAATAAAACGTAACTTTTGCAATTTGATTGTGCACGATTATTATCTTCAATAGTTGCTGCTAATTTACTTGATCGGGTAAACAATACCTAGGAGAAATGTTGTTCATTAGATTTCTTAAGGTGGCAGGCAGTTTGATGGAGGGAAATGGGATTGACACAAGCTCGTGCTATTAAACATCTTAATTTATCTTGCTGTGTGGTCAAATGACTCTGGGATCAGTCGAAGACATATTCCAGGTTGATCATGACTTATAACACCAACTGTGAACTGGCGCTTCATATTGCTGAATCTACATAATCTCACTGATTTTCAGGCACTACTTGTTTTAAACGGGACAGAATTTTCTGCAAGAAGATTAGAAAGTTCTGTCCATTTAGATAGTCTACTTAAAGCAACAGCCCAATTATATTCTCGCCCGCACATTCACGAAGTTAAGGTATCCGATTACCCTAAAATCATGATCTTTTTTCAAAAATTGACAAATTTTTTTTAATGATTTTATTTTATAGACCATTTTATTAGCTTAATAAAAATACCAAGCTTTTTAATGTTTATTCACTACAACAAAAACTAAAAGTGTTTTAGTAAAAGAAGATGCCATAACTTTACACAAGATGTCAAACTTTAAAATGCATTTTACTCGAAATGGTTTTTTTTCGAAAAGCTCAAACGGGGACAGCAATTGCTCAAAAAGTTTTGAAAATAATTTGCTGAAATTTTTTGCGAATGTTTCGTATAACAGTAGAAGTGTTTTGACCTTCAGATTTATCAATAACTGTTTTATTTCAAAATTTAAAGTCCTTTATGTGAATATAATCAATGTTTTTTTAAGCAATTTCATATAGACACTAAGATAGAGTGCTCTACTTTTTGTAAAGATTAAACTATCTATTATCCTAAAGGTCATTTCAAACATGAATAACGAAGTAACACATTAAAACTGAAAAATTGTTCAAAACATTTTTGTACAGAGCGGGACCCGTTTATGTAATTTTTCGAACATTTTAAGCAGTTTTTCCCATTTTAATAATAACAATTTTTTTTTCTAATTTCAATTTTACTATTATTTCCTTAAAATATAGTAAATAAATCTAAAAATCACAAACAAATCCCCATATCTCCATTTTTTCAAAAAAAAGTTGTCGCAAGTAGTCGGATACCTTAATGTACACTGGTGTGCAAAAATTAAGGACGAAGTCGAAAAATTAGCATATCAGCTGAACGAAGAGGCAGAGCGGACAGAAAGACCAATCAGGAGATTAAGGTGATGTACGGTAGCACATGCGCAAATATGCAGGTAGACGTAATGGGGGAGTGTCTGAGTAGTATAAAGCATGTTGTCGGTGTAAGATCAGTATTTCTGGCAAAGAGATTGCACGCCGTATAGCAGTTAAAATCACACCGAGTTGCTACCTCAGCGAGAAATGGCGAATAATCCATCTGTTAGACGACATCTGGATGCTTTTATCCGAGGTCGAATCATTAGGAAGTTGGAGGAAGGCCGCTGTGTGACAAGTGTGGCTGCAGAGTTCGAATTGCTCACAGCATCGTTTCACGACTTTGGAGACAATTTCAAACTACAGGAACAGCTATCCGGGGTTCAGTAGTGATCGTCCACGTGGAACCACACCCGCAGATGACCGGTACATTGTCTTACAGGCCAGAAGAAACAGGCGGCAGACAGCGGGAGAAATCGCTAGACACACGACATAGGCGACTGGACGACCGATATCGCGTTTTACCGTGGCCAGAAGACTGCACGGTGGTGGTCTGTTTGCACGACGCCCTGTACGGTGTGTACCTTTAACGCCTGCCCATCGGAGAAGGCGTTCTCTGTGGTGCCGAAAACACCGGAATTGAGAGACAATGAATGGGGACGAGTACTCTTTACAGATGAGAGCAGATTCAGTTTGAGTAGCGATTCTCATCGCATACTCATCTGGAGAGAGCGGGGAAGCCGCAATCATCCCTCGAACATCATTGAAAGGGAAAGGTATGGAGGTCGCGGTGTTCTCGTTTGGGGAGGCATCATGCTTGGTAGTCGTACAGACCTTCACATCTTCGACGCAGGTTCAGTCAACGGAACCCGTTATTGTAACGAGATTTTTCTTCTATATGTGCGTCTTTTTAGAGGCGCTATGGGTCTGCAGTTCCTTTTCATGGACGACAATGCACCATGTCATCGCACAGTAGCTGCCGAACAGCTCTTAGAGAGTGAGGATATTGAACGTATGGATTGGCCGGCACGATCTCCGGATCTCAATCCCATCGAGCATGTATGGGATTTTCTAGGCAGACGCTTGGCAGCTCGTACCTTTCCACCAGTAACGATTCGGGAGCTTCGATTAGCGCTGCAAGACGAATGGGCAGCAATGCCTCTACAACTCAATGACACTCTTCTCAGCATGGGCAGACGCTGTGAAACCTGCCTAGCAGTCAGGGGAGATAATATCCCCTACTAAAGACCGGATGTTTCTTCCTGGACACCCATCACAGGGATGTTTCGGCCTTCAGTCGCATTGCGCTCCATGCTACTTTTTCAATCAGCTTCTTTTTATCCCTCTGATTTCTCTTTCAGTAAGTGTTGCTTACATTACACATGTCCTTACGTATTGGGGATCTTACGGTATTAAATGTGTTGATTTGGAAAGCTTTTGTACAAAGTTATATTGAAAAAACCGTCTCGTCCTTAATTTTTGCATACCAGTGTATGTTTTAAATTGTAACGTATGTAACGTAAGGGATGTAACGCATCACGCAATGCTCGCTATTCAGCCTTATGGGTTCCTTTTTAGTAGCAAGATCCTCTTAGCGTGCTCCGTTCAGGTCGATTGTCTATTTCATGCAGAACTGCTTGCAGTTCTTGCCTGACTTCTGTCATATGTTTGGACGTGAAATGAACCTATCTGTACGAGTTGTCTCTGTAATTGTTGAAAGTTCTACTGATGAATAATTCATTTCAAAAAATCGCTCTGTGTAAAGTCTTGTCGCTTACTACTCGTACATTAATTCTATTTCGGTATTTTCAGTATTCGAATATTCCTCAATCTTGGCAACAAATATCAATGAAGTCGCCCGTCCGGTCTAGTGGTTAGTGACGCTGACTGCGGTGCCGTAGGGTCTGGGTTTGAATCCTGGGAAAGACATGGATATTTGTGTTGTAATCCTTCTGTTCTTTGTAATGTGTGATTCACGCTTACTTCTATGTAAGCCCCCGTGTGATACTTTGTGGTGCACGGGGTTATAAATGCTCTAAAAAATTATCAATGAAGTATTCTGCAAAATGTGAAGTTGACAAACCTTTTATGGGAATTTTTCATAAATATGAGACTTGATTTATGGTGACGTTTTGACTAATTTGTATCTTCTGAATGGCTTAGGAAACATTTCGAAATGATTGTTTAAGTTTCCTCAGTGTTTGTGAGAATTTATATTTTGATTAAAATTTAAGGGACTTCGGGGTTTTACAAATAGCTCTTTCTGCACAACTCAGAAATATTTTCCGGACCCCATATTTTATAGGAAAATTTGTTTCTTTTGTTGATTTTTATCACTACATACTTCTAAGTAGGACTATCATTTCTGTTGCATCTATTTTACCCAAACATAGTGTGTTGTATTTTATTAGGAAAAATATTTCAAGTATTGTGAATAAAGAATAAGTAAAAAGTTATATTTTCAGCTTGTTATAAGTTTTACTCCATTTTGAGAGAGAGAGAATACACTCTCTTTTTTTAAAAAAAAACGACTTTTAATATTTGTGATATGAAATACATATATAGGTTATCGTTAAAATCATTGAGGGGAAGAAATCATAACTTATCTAAATCTTTAACAAATTTTGCAAGTTTAAAAATTTTAACCTTTTCAAAAAGGCTAATTACTCTGATAACGATCTATTGTTGAAGAAAAATACATACTTTCTCTCTCTCTATTAAACTCTTTATTTAAGTAATATAGAATTCAAAAACGCAGCTGTCTGTGCAGCCTGATTGTTAACGAGTAAATTAATAGTATATAAAAACAAAATTTATTACCTTGGTTTTCTGAGCATATTTTATTTAGGTGCACGTTACGAAGCTAGCTTAAAGTAATAATGAAATATATCCTTTTTTTCCCCTCCTTTCGTTCTTAGATACAGCTAAGTGGTAAGCACAGCAGTCGCCCATTAATGCGGATCATTTGTTCGCAAGAGCTCCAACTTATCCCATGATGAATTATAATTACATTTTAACGACCTGCCTATTAACCGAGATAAGAGACTTTTTACCTTATGTAAAGTGGGAAAGCACATGCATAATAGAAAAGGGTCTTTTCCCCCCCTTTATAATACTTGTGGAGCAATGTGAAAAAGTACTCCAGCTGCGGTAGCTACAGATGTTTTAAGATACTGTTTTTTTGTGGCAAAGAAATGTATTTTACGTCTTATTTTGTACACATTATCACGCAGTATTTAGTAGTAATGGAAATGTAAACGGATTTAGGAGTTCGATATTACGTCTGGAAAGTTTTAAAATTAAGTCAATTATGTAAATAATAAAGAGATTAATAAGTTGGATACTTTGATTAGGTCAGCGTTTCTCAAACTGTGGGGCACCCCCCCTTGGGGGCGTGATAACTCTACGAAGGTGGTGCGAGCATATTTAAAGTCGAAAACAAAAGGTTATTTAAAAAATTAATTTACTGAAAGTAAACAAACAAAATACTTTCTGATATAATAAAATATACAATACATATTTACACTGATATAATACACGTATAAATGTATCAGTATTGTATAATGTATATTTTTTAAATTATTTAATAATACTAAGTTAGAACAAGTTTGATAATTATCAGTGACCCCATGGGCTTCTATTAACACTTATCATGATAATTTATACGGTTTTCGCTCGCCACTGTTTACCACGTAGACGAGCGTATTTTGATGTTTTTTAGGGGGAGAGGGAGGAGAAAAGAAATAAATAAGCAAATTCTCTGAAATAAGTAAATCCGTTGCAAACACTATGAAGGTCCTTTTGTTACATTCCAAAGCCTTCGGAATAATTTTATAGATAGCACTGCACATAAAAGATCGAACCTCGGAAAGACGTATATATACGTCCAGAAAATTAATCATCTGACTGAGAAAGACGTATATATACGTCCAGAAAATTAATCATCTGACTGAGAGAGACGTTTATATACGTCCATAAAATTAATGCCTTGACTGAGAGACACATATATATACGTCCAGAAAATTAATGCTTTGGCTGAGAGAGACGTTTATATACGTCAGTGGCACCCACATAAGTGCTTATTGTGAAAGTATAGTAGTATTGAATTCAATACATTGTTATTGTATGGAGGGGGCATGATGAAAATGATGATTGAATAGTGGGTCGCGTATATTGAAAGTTTGAGAAGCACTGGATTAGGTACTTTAATGTGTGTGATGGTAGTATTCTTTTTCTTTTTCCAGAATTTTTTCTTAGTTAAGAATTTTGAGAAAAATTTAGTCAAATTTCATTTTAATATTAGTGAATATCATTTGGTAAAAATCAATTCTATCGAATGCATTCAACCTGATGCAAGCGATTTTTCAAAACGTACCATCCACAAATAAAGAGAAACACATACTTAAAAATTACCAATAGAAATCTAGGATTTCCCACGTATTTTATTTGGAATCCCATAAAACTACAAAGATAAATAAAAGTTTTAAAATTTAACCGCTTATAGTGGTAACTAAAAGATACACACACTTGTGATGGTTTTATACATACAAACATAAATTTTATTAGTATTGAATATTAGATTTTCCCGCTTTGTGTAAAATGCGAGAAAAAGGAATACCTATGTGATAAGTTGTGGTAAAATGTATAATGTTGTAGTTTCACCAATAGACGTATTCTTAAAGACAGCACATTTATTAAATACGAACATGAAAATTTTAAAATCAAAGGACCCACGCGGGTAATATTTCAAAATGGCCACCGACCTAACGCGCCGGTGCCGAGAAGCTCTCTGTTCTTTATATATAAAAAAACACATTCTTACCGGAGGGGAGCACAGTGCGCCTCCTGGTGAAGGGAGGAAACACTACACCCCCCACACAAGATTGATGTGTCACACATGATACTCAATCTGATTATAAAGCATAAAATAATATACATTCATATAATACACTAAAATACAAGTAATTAGCATTACCTCACACTTAAAAAATATGAAAAATAAGTATACATAACAAATTACACAAAACTAAATTAAGAATACAATTTTGATATGATTAATTATACCATAATAATCAAGAAAATTGAAATTTAAGGAATTCACATAATAAACATTAATATAAAAAAACTGTTATTCGAAAAGAGAAACATTAACATTTTTTTAAATGTAAATAGACACACAAATAATATAATGAGATACACAAAATGAGATAAAGAAAATAATTATTTACTAATTCTAAAATTTTCTTTTTAAAATTGAAAACCACATTTGTTACACTAATCGTGAGAGTGCATCAGCATGAGGCATTTTCACACCAGGACAATGTTTGATTGTCACATTGAACTTTTGTAGTGCAAAAGCCCATCTTTGTAGCCTCGCAGATTGTGGTGCACTTTTTGTTAAGTAAGGTAAAGGGTTATGATCAGTATAAAATTCAATTTCAATCCCAAATACCCATACTTCGAACTTTTTAAAGCTCCACACAATCGCAAATGCCTCTCGTTCAATAGTTGACCATGACTGTTGGGTCTTGCTTAATTTTTGACTTGCATAAGCAATTGGGTAACACTTATCACCACATTTTTGTGACAGGCAAGCAGCTATGCCAATTTGCGATGCATCTGAATAAATGGTATACGGTTTATCTGGAACTGGAGAGTACAGCGAAGGTGCTTCCACTAAAGTCTTTTTTAGAAGATGAAATGTGGAATCATGTTTCTCAGTCCATGGAATGGAATCAGGTACTCTCTTTTTTGGTGAGTTCTGTCAATGGATACACAAGTTCTGAATATTTAGGAATATACTCACGATAGTAATTACACAGTCCAAGTACACTACGAAGCTTCTTCTTCGTTTTAGGCACTGGTAAGTTGTTGATAACTGCAGTCTTTTCGGGATCTGGTTCATGCTTACCAGAACTGATAATATGACCCATATATTTAATTTGAGTTTTTCCAAAGGCACACTTTTTGAGGTTCACAGTGAAATTTAACTCTGAAAGTTTCGTTAAAATAGTATCCAGATGAAGAAGATGTTCTTCCCAATTTTTGGAGAAGATTGCGATGTCGTCGATGTAGGCACGTGAAAATTCTCTGTAACACGATAATGCTTTGTTCATTTCACGCTGAAATGTGGCAGAGGCATTTTTCAAACCGAAACTCATCACCGTGAAACGGTACTGTTGCCGATGAGTCTTGAAAGATGTAAGATTTTTGCTGTCTTCAGCCATGGGTATAGCCCAATACCCCTTCAAGAGATCTAACGTTGTGATGATATTGGCTCTTCCAATAGAATGTATGAGCTCCACTGCATCTTCTATCGGAAAATCATTAGACACACTCTCCGAGTTCAGAGCTCTGAAGTCAACGCAAAGTCGTAGGTACCATCTTTCTTGTTAACGCAAACAATTGGATAGGCTATTTCTGCGTCAGATTCTTCAATTAAATCAAGTCGCAAAAGCTCCTCTATCTGCTCATCAACTTTAATCTTCAAGGACTGGTATGCGATATACGAACGGCTTTTTACGTTCAATGTTCGGCTTTAAGCGAATTCGATGAGTCCCAACTTTGGCTATTTTCACATCACTTGTGAATAGTGTTTGGTGTTTTAGAACAATCGCTAGCACTTGTTCCCTCTCACTCTCCTTCAGATGATTCAGATTGATTTCATGTAGAACTCTTTCAGATGTGGACCTCGATAAATTAGGAGTGGGATGGATTTCTCCGAATTCGTGGTCACCTTCAAAAATGACCCCAACTGCAAGTGCACGAGGATGATACTTCCTGATCTTATTCACGTGAACATGTCTTACAGTTCCATCGGGCAGTTTAACTTTATATGAATGGGGTGGATGGTGTTGAATTATCTCTCCAGGTCCAGTCCATCTCGCATAGATCTTATTACTAGAATCTGGTATCAGCAAAACAACTTGTTCTCCGATGCTAAAATTCTTCACAGATGACCTCTTGTTGAAGTAATCTCCATAAACCTTTTGTTTCTGAGCAGCAGTTAAAGAGGCACTCTCAGCAGCCTTTTCCATATTTATCTTCATTTCCTGAAGGTAATCAGCAGCTGACTGGGAAATATTCGTTGGAAGATGTATTTCGCCTGCCCAGGATGATTTAAGAATGGCTAGCGGCCCTCGAGCTTCTCTGCCATAAAGTAACCTAAATGGTGATACACCAGTGGTAGTGTTCGGTACTTCACGGTATGCAAACAACAGAAAAGGTAATTGTCGATCCCAGCTTCGTGGATCTTCACGAATAACGTGATGAATCATGTCCTTCAATACCTTATTCCATCTTTCAACTAGTCCGTTGCTGGCCGGGTAGCCAGGACAGGAACACCTAGGACTAGATCCAATCCTTTTCGTAAATTCTTGGGTTAAAGCCGACTTGAAGTTTGTGCCTTGATCACTGGCAATTATACTCGGAATTCCAGTCCTCGAAAATATTTGTAATAAAGAGTCACATGCAGTTTTGGTTGTTAGGGATCTAAGTGGTACTGCTTCAGGCCAACGTGTATGTTGATCCATCATACAAAGAACGTATTTATGTCCTCTACCAGATAGCGGTTGAATAGGTCCGATCACGTCTATGTTAACAATCTCAAAGGGAAGCTCAGGACGGACAATAGGTGTAATGGGAGCTCTCTCCAATTTTTTCAGACTTCCGAAGCTGACACCCTTTGCATATCTGGACGAATTCAGCAATTTCGCCAGACATATTTGGCCAAAAGAAATTATATTTTATCCTCTCTTTTGTTTTCTTAACCCTCATATGACCTCCAAAAACTGACTCATGGGCTAGTTTCATTAACTTATCTATTCTGCAACGCGGTAAAACTAATTGCATAACTGGTTCATTTAAAATGTTATCCCTGTGATAAATTAATCCATCAAAAAATAAAAATTTCCTTTGTTTAATTTTAACTCTGCACGAACCTTTTCAAGAGAATCACAATATTATTCTGCTCATCTTTCATTTTAGTGTAATCCGAATTAAAATTTATATTATCTGAGTCACTCTCAACATAAAATGTATCTTTCCCACACTCTGCTTCATTTTCATCATTTGAAAACGTAATAGAACTATCAGCCAATTCGGCAAAAATCTCATTTTCCTTTTTATTATTTTTGTCATTTATTGAACACAAGACTCATATAAAGCAGGAGGTATTAAAGAATCAGCATTTAGTGTATCTGTAATCGCTACCAAGCAATCCATTGGATGATTCAAAGAATTATTATCAAGAGCTATAGGGGTTTTAGTTTTGCTTCTACATTTTCTCCCAATGCAGAGCTTAAAGTAATTTTTCCGAATTCATCATTACAACTAACTGGAAAGGTATCGGAATTGAATATAAAAATCTGGGTTTCGCGCTATTCAAAACACAATTTATTGCTTTCCCGTTAATATAAACAATAACATATTTCAAAGGCTCAAGGTCAACTTTCGGTTGTACATATTGCACTTGAGAAGTCTCTTTTTTCTCATTTTTTAATTTAGAATACTTTTTATTACAATCTCGAGCTAAGTGGTTTTCACCGCAAATGTAACACTCTATTTTTTTATTTAACCTACTTTGTTTTGAGTTAATAAATTTGTTTTCTTTCGAATTGAGATTTATTACTTCCCGTCTCGCGTTAGGAGGGATATATTTAAAATCCTTTCGTGAGTCATTCTGATTCTGACATGCTCTATGTGTAAACTCCGAAAATGATTTTCCTTTACAAGCATAAAACGTCACACTCTTTTCCGATTTGAATTGGTTTGAACCAATTTTGCTCCTGTTTTATATTTATATGAACGACAGTTTCATTATCTAATGTTTCTGGTGTGCAAAAATTAAGGACGAAGTCGAAAAATTAGCATATCAGCTGAACGAAGAGGCAAAGAGGACAGAAAGACCAATCAGGAGATTAAGGTGATGTACGGTAGCACATGCGCAGATATGCAGGTAGACGTAATGGGGGAGTGTCTGAGTAGTATAAAGCATGTTGTCGGTGTAAGATCAGTATTTCTGGCAAAGAGATTGCACGCCGTATAGCAGTTAAAATCACACCGAGTTGCTACCTCAGCGAGAAATGGCGAATAATCCATCTGTTAGACGACATCTGGATGCTTTTATCCGAGGTCGAATCATTAGGAAGTTGGAGGAAGGCCGCTGTGTGACAAGTGTGGCTGCAGAGTTCGGAATTGCTCACAGCATCGTTTCACGACTTTGGAGACAATTTCAAACTACAGGAACAGCTATCCGGGGTTCAGTAGTGATCGTCCACGTGGAACCACACCCGCAGATGACCGGTACATTGTCTTACAGGCCAGAAGAAACAGGCGGCAGACAGCGGGAGAAATCGCTAGACACACGACATAGGCGACTGGACGACCGATATCGCGTTTTACCGTGACCAGAACACTGCACGGTGGTGGTCTGTTTGCAAGACGTCCTGTACGGAGTGTACCTTTAACGCCTGCCCATCGGAGAAGGCGTTCTCTGTGGTGCCGAAAACACCGAAACTGGAGAGACAATGAATGGGGACGAGTACTCTTTACAGATGAGAGCAGATTCAGTTTGAGTAGCGATTCTCATCGCATACTCATCTGGAGAGAGCGGGGAAGCCGCAATCATCCCTCGAACATCATTGAAAGGGAAAGGTATGGAGGTCGCGGTGTTCTCGTTTGGGGAGGCATCATGCTTGGTAGTCGTACAGACCTTCACATCTTCGACGCAGGTTCAGTCAACGGAACCCGTTATTGTAACGAGATTCTTCTTCTATATGTGCGTCTTTTTAGAGGCGCTATGGGTCTGCAGTTCCTTTTCATGGACGACAATGCACCATGTCATCGCACAGTAGCTGCCGAACAGCTCTTAGAGAGTGAGGATATTGAACGTATGGATTGGCCGGCACGATCTCCGGATCTCAATCCCATCGAGCATGTATGGGATTTTCTAGGCAGACGCTTGGCAGCTCGTACCTTTCCACCAGTAACGATTCGGGAGCTTCGATTAGCGCTGCAAGACGAATGGGCAGCAATGCCTCTACAACTCAATGACACTCTTCTCAGCATGGGCAGACGCTGTGAAACCTGCCTAGCAGTCAGGGGAGATAATATCCCCTACTAAAGACCGGATGTTTCTTCCTGGACACCCATCACAGGGATGTTTCGGCCTTCAGTCGCATTGCGCTCCATGCTACTTTTTCAATCAGCTTCTTTTTATCCCTCTGATTTCTCTTTCAGTAAGTGTTGCTTACATTACACATGTCCTTACGTATTGGGGATCTTACGGTATTAAATGTGTTGATTTGGAAAGCTTTTGTACAAAGTTATATTGAAAAAACCGTCTCGTCCTTAATTTTTGCATACCAGTGTATGTTTTAAATTGTAACGTATGTAACGTAAGGGATGTAACGCATCACGCAATGCTCGCTATTCAGCCTTATGGGTTCCTTTTTAGTAGCAAGATCCTCTTAGCGTGCTCCGTTCAGGTCGATTGTCTATTTCATGCAGAACTGCTTGCAGTTCTTGCCTGACTTCTGTCATATGTTTGGACGTGAAATGAACCTATCTGTACGAGTTGTCTCTGTAATTGTTGAAAGTTCTACTGATGAATAATTCATTTCAAAAAATTGCTCTGTGTAAAGTCTTGTCGCTTACTACTCGTACATTAATTCTATTTCGGTATTTTCAGTATTCGAATATTCCTCAATCTTGGCAACAAATATCAATGAAGTCGCCCGTCCGGTCTAGTGGTTAGTGACGCTGACTGCGGTGCCGTAGGGTCTGGGTTTGAATCCTGTGAAAGACATGGATATTTGTGTTGTAATCCTTCTGTTCTTTGTAATGTGTGATTCACGCTTACTTCTATGTAAGCCCCCGTGTGATACTTTGTGGTGCACGGGGTTATAAATGCTCTAAAAATTATCAATGAAGTATTCTGCAAAATGTGAAGTTGACAAACCTTTTATGGGAATTTTTCATAAATATGAGACTTGATTTATGGTGACGTTTTGACTAATTTGTATCTTCTGAATGGCTTAGGAAACATTTCGAAATGATTGTTTAAGTTTCCTCAGTGTTTGTGAGAATTTATATTTTGATTAAAATTTGAGGGACTTCGGGGTTTTATAAATAGCTCTTTCTGCACAACTCAGAAATATTTTCCGGACCCCATATTTTATAGGAAAATTTGTTTCTTTTGTTGATTTTTATCACTACATACTTCTAAGTAGGACTATCATTTCTGTTGCATCTATTTTACCCAAACATAGTGTGTTGTATTTTATTAGGAAAAATATTTCAAGTATTGTGAATAAAGAATAAGTAAAAAGTTATATTTTCAGCTTGTTATAAGTTTTACTCCATTTTGAGAGAGAGAGAATACTTTTTTTTAAAAAACGGCTTTTAATATTTGTGATATGAAATACATATATAGGTTATCGTTAAAATCATTGAGGGGAAGAAATCATAACTTATCTAAACCTTTAACAAATTTTGCAAGTTTAAAAAATTTTAACCTTTTCAAAAAGGCTAATTACTCTGATAACGATCTATTGTTGAAGAGAAATACATACTTTCTCTCTCTCTATTAAACTCTTTATTTAAGTAATATAGAATTCAAAAACGCAGCTGTCTGTGCAGCCTGATTGTTAACGAGTAAATTAATAGTATATAAAAACAAAATTTATTACCTTGGTTTTCTGAGCATATTTTATTTAGGTGCACGTTACGAAGCTAGCTTAAAGTAATAATGAAATATATCCTTTTTCCCCTCCTTTCGTTCTTAGATACAGCTAAGTGGTAAGCACAGCAGTCGCCCATTAATGCGGATCATTTGTTCGCAAGAGCTCCAACTTATCCCATGATGAATTATAATTACATTTTAACGACCTGCCTATTAACCGAGATAAGAGACTTTTTACCTTATGTAAAGTGGGGAAAGCACATGCATAATAGAAAAAGGGTCTTTTCCCCCTTTATAATACTTGTGGAGCAATGTGAAAAAGTACTCCAGCTGCGGTAGCTACAGATGTTTTAAGATACTGTTTTTTTGTGGCAAAGAAATGTATTTTACGTCTTATTTTGTACACATTATCACGCAGTATTTAGTAGTAATGGAAATGTAAACGGATTTAGGAGTTCGATATTACGTCTGGAAAGTTTTAAAATTAAGTCAATTATGTAAATAATAAAGAGATTAATAAGTTGGATACTTTGATTAGGTCAGCGTTTCTCAAACTGTGGGGCACCCCCTTGGGGGCGTGATAACTCTACGAAGGTGGTGCGAGCATATTTAAAGTCGAAAACAAAAGGTTATTTAAAAATTAATTTACTGAAAGTAAACAAACAAAATACTTTCTGATATAATAAAATATACAATACATATTTACACTGATATAATACACGTATAAATGTATCAGTATTGTATAATGTATATTTTTTAAATTATTTAATAATACTAAGTTAGAACAAGTTTGATAATTATCAGTGACCCCATGGGCTTCTATTAACACTTATCATGATAATTTATACGGTTTTCGCTCGCCACTGTTTACCACGTAGACGAGCGTATTTTGATGTTTTTTAGGGGGAGAGGGAGGAGAAAAGAAATAAATAAGCAAATTCTCTGAAATAAGTAAATCCGTTGCAAACACTATGAAGGTCCTTTTGTTACATTCCAAAGCCTTCGGAATAATTTTATAGATAGCACTGCACATAAAAGATCGAACCTCGGAAACACGTATATATACGTCCAGAAAATTAATCATCTGACTGAGAAAGACGTTTATATACGTCCAGAAATTAATGCTTTGGCTGAGAGAGACCTTTATATACGTCCATAAAATTAATGCCTTGACTGAGAGACACATATATATACGTCCAGAAAATTAATGCTTTGGCTGAGAGAGACGTTTATATACGTCAGTGGCACCCACATAAGTGCTTATTGTGAAAGTATAGTAGTATTGAATTCAATACATTGTTATTGTATGGAGGGGGCATGATGAAAATGATGATTGAATAGTGGGTCGCGTATATTGAAAGTTTGAGAAGCACAGGATTAGGTACTTTAATGTGTGTGATGGTAGTATTCTTTTTTTTTCCAGAATTTTTCTTAGTTAAGAATTTTGAGAAAAATTTAGTCAAATTTCATTTTAATATTAGTGAATATCATTTGGTAAAAATCAATTCTATCGAATGCATTCAACCTGGTGCAAGCGATTTTTCAAAACGTATCATCCACAAATAAAGAGAAACACATACTTAAAAATTACCAATAGAAATCTAGGATTTCCCACGTATTTTATTTGGAATCCCATAAAACTACAAAGATAAATAAAAGTTTTAAAATTTAACCGCTTATAGTGGTAACTAAAAGATACACACACTTGTGATGGTTTTATACATACAAACATAAATTTTATTAGTATTGAATATTAGATTTTCCCGCTTTGTGTAAAATGCGAGAAAAAGGAATACCTATGTGATAAGTTGTGGTAAAATGTATAATGTTGTAGTTTCACCAATAGACGTATTCTTAAAGACAGCACATTTATTAAATACGAACATGAAAATTTTAAAATCAAAGGACCCACGCGGGTAATATTTCAAAATGGCCACCGACCTAACGCGCCGGTGCCGAGAAGCTCTCTGTTCTTTATATATAAAAAAAACACATTCTTACCGGAGGGGAGCACAGTGCGCCTCCTGGTGAAGGGAAGAAACACTACACCCCCACACAAGATTGATGTGTCACACATGATACTCAATCTGATTATAAAGCATAAAATAATATACATTCATATAATACACTAAAATACAAGTAATTAGCATTACCTCACACCTAAAAAATATGAAAAATAAGTATACATAACAAATTACACAAAACTAAATTAAGAATGCAATTTTGATATGATTAATTATACCATAATAATCAAGAAAATTGAAATTTAAGGAATTCACATAATAAACATTAATATAAAAAAACTGTTATATTCGAAAAGAAACATTAGCATTTTTTTAAATGTAAATATAGACACACAAATAATATAATGAGATACACAAAATGAGATAAAGAAAATAATTGTACACTAAATCTAAAATTTTCTTTTTAAAATTGAAAACCACATTTGTTACACTAATCGTGAGAGTGCATCAGCATGAGGCATTTTCACACCAGGACAATGTTTGATTGTCACATTGAACTTTTGTAGTGCAAAAGCCCATCTTTGTAGCCTCGCAGATTGTGGTGCACTTTTTTGTTAAGTAAGGTAAAGGGTTATGATCAGTATAAAATTCAATTTCAATCCCAAATACCCATACTTCGAACTTTTTAAAGCTCCACACAATCGCAAATGCCTCTCGTTCAATAGTTGACCATGACTATTGGGTCTTGCTTAATTTTTGACTTGCATAAGCAATTGGGTAACACTTATCACCACATTTTTGTGACAGGCAAGCAGCTATGCCAATTTGCGATGCATCTGAATAAATGGTATACGGTTTATCTGGAACTGGAGAGTACAGCGAAGGTGCTTCCACTAAAGTCTTTTTTAGAAGATGAAATGTGGAATCATGTTTCTCAGTCCATGGAATGGAATCAGGTACTCTCTTTTTTGGTGAGTTCTGTCAATGGATACACAAGTTCTGAATATTTAGGAATATACTCACGATAGTAATTACACAGTCCAAGTACACTACGAAGCTTCTTCTTCGTTTTAGGCACTGGTAAGTTGTTGATAACTGCAGTCTTTTCGGGATCTGGTTCATGCTTACCAGAACTGATAATATGACCCATATATTTGAGTTTTTCAAAGGCACACTTTTTGAGGTTCACAGTGAAATTTAACTCTGAAAGTTTCGTTAAAATAGTATCCAGATGAAGAAGATGTTCTTCCCAATTTTTGGAGAAGATTGCGATGTCGTCGATGTAGGCACGTGAAAATTCTCTGTAACACGATAATGCTTTGTTCATTTCACGCTGAAATGTGGCAGAGGCATTTTTCAAACCGAAACTCATCACCGTGAAACGGTACTGTTGCCGATGAGTCTTGAAAGATGTAAGATTTTTTGCTGTCTTCAGCCATGGGTATAGCCCAATACCCCTTCAAGAGATCTAACATTGTGATGATATTGGCTCTTCCAATAGAATGTATGAGCTCCACTGCATCTTCTATCGGAAAATCATTAGACACACTCTCCGAGTTCAGAGCTCTGAAGTCAACGCAAAGTCGTAGGTACCATCTTTCTTGTTAACGCAAACAATTGGATAGGCTATTTCTGCGTCAGATTCTTCAATTAAATCAAGTCGCAAAAGCTCCTCTATCTGCTCATCAACTTTAATCTTCAAGGACTGGTATGCGATATACGAACGGCTTTTTACGTTCAATGTTCGGCTTTAAGCGAATTCGATGAGTCCCAACTTTGGCTATTTTCACATCACTTGTGAATAGTGTTTGGTGTTTTAGAACAATCGCTAGCACTTGTTCCCTCTCACTCTCCTTCAGATGATTCAGATTGATTTCATGTAGAACTCTTTCAGATGTGGACCTCGATAAATTAGAGTGGGATGGATTTCTCCGAATTCGTGGTCACCTTCAAAAATGACCCCAACTGCAAGTGCACGAGGATGATACTTCCTGATCTTATTCACGTGAACATGTCTTACAGTTCCATCGGGCAGTTTAACTTTATATGAATGGGGTGGATGGTGTTGAATTATCTCTCCAGGTCCAGTCCATCTCGCATAGATCTTATTACTAGAATCTGGTATCAGCAAAACAACTTGTTCTCCGATGCTAAAATTCTTCACAGATGACCTCTTGTTGAAGTAATCTCCATAAACCTTTTGTTTCTGAGCAGCAGTTAAAGAGGCACTCTCAGCAGCCTTTTCCATATTTATCTTCATTTCCTGAAGGTAATCAGCAGCTGACTGGGAAATGTTCGTTGGAAGATGTATTTCGCCTGCCCAGGATGATTTAAGAATGGCTAATGGCCCTCGAGCTTCTCTGCCATAAAGTAACCTAAATGGTGATACACCAGTGGTAGTGTTCGGTACTTCACAGTATGCAAACAACAGAAAAGGTAATTGTCAATCCCAGCTTCGTGGATCTTCACGAATAACGTGATGAATCATGTCCTTCAATACCTTATTCCATCTTTCAACTAGTCCGTTGCTGGCCGGGTATCCAGGACAGGAACACCTAGGACTAGATCCAATCCTTTTCGTAAATTCTTGGGTTAAAGCCGACTTGAAGTTTGTGCCTTGATCACTGGCAATTATACTCGGAATTCCAGTCCTCGAAAATATTTGTAATAAAGAGTCACATGCAGTTTTGGCTGTTAGGGATCTAAGTGGTACTGCTTCAGGCCAACGTGTATGTTGATCCATCATACAAAGAACGTATTTATGTCTTCTACCAGATGGCGGTTGAATAGGTCCGATCACGTCTATGTTAACAATCTCAAAGGGAAGCTCAGGACGGACAATAGGTGTAATGGGAGCTCTATCTCCAATTTTCTCAGACTTCTGAAGCTGACACCCTTTGCATATCTGGACGAATTCAGCAATTTCGCCAGACATATTTGGCCAAAAGAAATTATATTTTATCCTCTCTTTTGTTTTCTTAACCCTCATATGACCTCCAAAAACTGACTCATGGGCTAGTTTCATTAACTTATCTATTCTGCAACGCGGTAAAACTAATTGCATAACTGGTTCATTTAAAATGTTATCCCTGTGATAAATTAATCCATCAAAAAATAAAAATTTCCTTTGTTTAATTTTAACTCTGCACGAACCTTTTCAAGAGAATCACAATTATTCTGCTCATCTTTCATTTTAGTGTAATCCGAATTAAAATTTATATTATCTGAGTCACTCTTAACATAAAATATATCTTTCCCCCACACTCTGCTTCATTTTCATCCTTTGAAAACGTAATAGAACTATCAGCCGATTCGGCAAAAATCTCATTTTCCTTTTTATTATTTTTGTCATTTATTGAACACAAAGACTCATATAAAGCAGGAGGTATTAAAGCATCAGCATTTAGTGTGTATCTGTAATCGCTACCAAGCAATCCATTGGATGATTCAAAGAATTATTATCAAGAGCTATAGGGGTTTTAGTTTTGCTTCTACATTTTCTCCGAATGCAGAGCTTAAAGTAATTTTTCCGAATTCAACATTACAACTAACTGGAAAGGTATCGGAATTGAATATAAAAATCTGGGTTTCGCGCTATTCAAAACACAATTTATTGCTTTCCCGTTAATATAAACAATAACATATTTCAAAGGCTCAAGGTCAACTTTCGGTTGTACATATTGCACTTGAGAAGTCTCTTTTTCTCATTTTTTAATTTAGAATACTTTTTATTACAATCTCGAGCTAAGTGGTTTTCACCGCAAATGTAACACTCTATTTTTTTTTTTATTTAACCTACTTTGTTTTGAATTAATAAATTTGTTTTCTTTCGAATTGAGATTTATTACTTCCCGTCTCGCGTTAGAGGGATATATTTAAAATCCTTTCGTGAGTCATTCTGATTCTGACATGCTCTATGTGTAAACTCCGAAAATGATTTTCCTTTACAAGCATAAAACATGTCACACTCTTTTCCGATTTGAATTGGTTTGAACCAATTTTTTGCTCTTGTTTTATATTTATATGAACGACAGTTTCATTATCTAATGTTTCATATATACTGGTGTGCAAAAATTAAGGACGAAGTCGAAAAATTAGCATATCAGCTGAACGAAGAGGCAGAGCGGACAGAAAGACCAATCAGGAGATTAAGGTGATGTACGGTAGCACATGCGCAAATATGCAGGTAGACGTAATGGGGGAGTGTCTGAGTAGTATAAAGCATGTTGTCGGTGTAAGATCAGTATTTCTGGCAAAGAGATTGCACGCCGTATAGCAGTTAAAATCACACCGAGTTGCTACCTCAGCGAGAAATGGCGAATAATCCATCTGTTAGACGACATCTGGATGCTTTTATCCGAGGTCGAATCATTAGGAAGTTGGAGGAAGGCCGCTGTGTGACAAGTGTGGCTGCAGAGTTCGGAATTGCTCACAGCATCGTTTCACGACTTTGGAGACAATTTCAAACTACAGGAACAGCTATCCGGGGGTTCAGTAGTGATCGTCCACGTGGAACCACACCCGCAGATGACCGGTACATTGTCTTACAGGCCAGAAGAAACAGGCGGCAGACAGCGGGAGAAATCGCTAGACACACGACATAGGCGACTGGACGACCGATATCGCGTTTTACCGTGGCCAGAAGACTGCACGGTGGTGGTCTGTTTGCACGACGCCCTGTACGGTGTGTACCTTTAACGCCTGCCCATCGGAGAAGGCGTTCTCTGTGGTGCCGAAAACACCGGAATTGGAGAGACAATGAATGGGGACGAGTACTCTTTACAGATGAGAGCAGATTCAGTTTGAGTAGCGATTCTCATCGCATACTCATCTGGAGAGAGCGGGGAAGCCGCAATCATCCCTCGAACATCATTGAAAGGGAAAGGTATGGAGGTCGCGGTGTTCTCGTTTGGGGAGGCATCATGCTTGGTAGTCGTACAGACCTTCACATCTTCGACGCAGGTTCAGTCAACGGAACCCGTTATTGTAACGAGATTTTTCTTCTATATGTGCGTCTTTTAGAGGCGCTATGGGTCTGCAGTTCCTTTTCATGGACGACAATGCACCATGTCATCGCACAGTAGCTGCCGAACAGCTCTTAGAGAGTGAGGATATTGAACGTATGGATTGGCCGGCACGATCTCCGGATCTCAATCCCATCGAGCATGTATGGGATTTTCTAGGCAGACGCTTGGCAGCTCGTACCTTTCCACCAGTAACGATTCGGGAGCTTCGATTAGCGCTGCAAGACGAATGGGCAGCAATGCCTCTACAACTCAATGACACTCTTCTCAGCATGGGCAGACGCTGTGAAACCTGCCTAGCAGTCAGGGGAGATAATATCCCCTACTAAAGACCGGATGTTTCTTCCTGGACACCCATCACAGGGATGTTTCGGCCTTCAGTCGCATTGCGCTCCATGCTACTTTTTCAATCAGCTTCTTTTTATCCCTCTGATTTCTCTTTCAGTAAGTGTTGCTTACATTACACATGTCCTTACGTATTGGGGATCTTACGGTATTAAATGTGTTGATTTGGAAAGCTTTTGTACAAAGTTATATTGAAAAAACCGTCTCGTCCTTAATTTTTGCATACCAGTGTATGTTTTAAATTGTAACGTATGTAACGTAAGGGATGTAACGCATCACGCAATGCTCGCTATTCAGCCTTATGGGTTCCTTTTTAGTAGCAAGATCCTCTTAGCGTGCTCCGTTCAGGTCGATTGTCTATTTCATGCAGAACTGCTTGCAGTTCTTGCCTGACTTCTGTCATATGTTTGGACGTGAAATGAACCTATCTGTACGAGTTGTCTCTGTAATTGTTGAAAGTTCTACTGATGAATAATTCATTTCAAAAAATCGCTCTGTGTAAAGTCTTGTCGCTTACTACTCGTACATTAATTCTATTTCGGTATTTTCAGTATTCGAATATTCCTCAATCTTGGCAACAAATATCAATGAAGTCGCCCGTCCGGTCTAGTGGTTAGTGACGCTGACTGCGGTGCCGTAGGGTCTGGGTTTGAATCCTGTGAAAGACATGGATATTTGTGTTGTAATCCTTCTGTTCTTTGTAATGTGTGATTCACGCTTACTTCTATGTAAGCCCCGTGTGATACTTTGTGGTGCACGGGGTTATAAATGCTCTAAAAAATTATCAATGAAGTATTCTGCAAAATGTGAAGTTGACAAACCTTTTATGGGAATTTTTCATAAATATGAGACTTGATTTATGGTGACGTTTTGACTAATTTGTATCTTCTGAATGGCTTAGGAAACATTTCGAAATGATTGTTTAAGTTTCCTCAGTGTTTGTGAGAATTTATATTTTGATTAAAATTTGAGGGACTTCGGGGTTTTACAAATAGCTCTTTCTGCACAACTCAGAAATATTTTCCGGACCCCATATTTTATAGGAAAATTTGTTTCTTTTGTTGATTTTTATCACTACATACTTCTAAGTAGGACTATCATTTCTGTTGCATCTATTTTACCCAAACATAGTGTGTTGTATTTTATTAGGAAAAATATTTCAAGTATTGTGAATAAAGAATAAGTAAAAAGTTATATTTTCAGCTTGTTATAAGTTTTACTCCATTTTGAGAGAGAGAGAATACTTTTTTTTTAAAAAAAAAACGGCTTTTAATATTTGTGATATGAAATACATATATAGGTTATCGTTAAAATCATTGAGGGGAAGAAATCATAACTTATCTAAATCTTTAACAAATTTTGCAAGTTTAAAAAATTTTAACCTTTTCAAAAAGGCTAATTACTCTGATAACGATCTATTGTTGAAGAGAAATACATGCTTTCTCTCTCTCTATTAAACTCTTTATTTAAGTAATATAGAATTCAAAAACGCAGCTGTCTGTGCAGCCTGATTGTTAACGAGTAAATTAATAGTATATAAAAACAAAATTTATTACCTTGGTTTTCTGAGCATATTTTATTTAGGTGAACGTTACGAAGCTAGCTTAAAGTAATAATGAAATATATCCTTTTTTCCCCTCCTTTCGTTCTTAGATACAGCTAAGTGGTAAGCACAGCAGTCGCCCATTAATGCGGATCATTTGTTCGCAAGAGCTCCAACTTATCCCATGATGAATTATAATTACATTTTAACGACCTGCCTATTAACCGAGATAAGAGACTTTACCTTATGTAAAGTGGGGAAAGCACATGCATAATAGAAAAAGGGTCTTTCCCCCCCCCTTTATAATACTTGTGGACCAATGTGAAAAAGTACTCCAGCTGCGGTAGCTACAGATGTTTTAAGATACTGTTTTTTTGTGGCAAAGAAATGTATTTTACGTCTTATTTTGTACACATTATCACGCAGTATTTAGTAGTAATGGAAATGTAAACGGATTTAGGAGTTCGATATTACGTCTGGAAAGTTTTAAAATTAAGTCAATTATGTAAATAATAAAGAGATTAATAAGTTGGATACTTTGATTAGGTCAGCGTTTCTCAAACTGTGGGGCACCCCTGGGGGGGTGATAACTCTACGAAGGGGGTGCGAGCATATTTAAAGTCAAAAACAAAAGGTTATTTAAAAAATTAATTTACTGAAAGTAAACAAACAAAATACTTTCTGATATAATAAAATATACAATACATATTTACACTGATATAATACACGTATAAATGTATCAGTATTGTATAATGTATATTTTTTAAATTATTTAATAATACTAAGTTAGAACAAGTTTGATAATTATCAGTGACCCCATGGGCTTCTATTAACACTTATCATGATAATTTATACGGTTTCCTTTGCTGCTGATTAAAAGTTAAGCGATTCACTCGCCACTGTTTACCACGTAGACGAGCGTATTTTGATGTTTTTTTAGGGGGAGAGGGAGGAGAAAAGAAATAAATAAGAAAATTCTCTGAAATAAGTAAATCCTTTGCAAACACTATGAAGGTCCTTTTGTTACATTCCAAAGCCTTCGGAATAATTTTATAGATAGCACTGCACATAAAAGATCGAACCTCGGAAACACGTATATATACGTCCAGAAAATTAATCATCTGACTGAGAAAGACGTTTATATACGTCCAGAAATTAATGCTTTGGCTGAGAGAGACCTTTATATACGTCCATAAAATTAATGCCTTGACTGAGAGAGACATATATATATATATATATACGTCCAGAAAAGTAATGCTTTGGCTGAGAGAGACGTTTATATACGTCAGTGGCACCCACATAAGTGCTTATTGTGAAAGTATAGTAGTATTGAATTCAATACATTGTTATTGTATGGAGGGGGCATGATGAAAATGATGATTGAATAGTGGGTCGCGTATATTGAAAGTTTGAGAAGCACAGGATTAGGTACTTTAATGTGTGTGATGGTAGTATTCTTTTTCTTTTTCCAGAATTTTTTTCTTAGTTAAGAATTTTGAGAAAAATTTAGTCAAATTTCATTTTAATATTAGTGAATATCATTTGGTAAAAATCAATTCTATCGAATGCATTCAACCTGATGCAAGCGATTTTTCAAAACGTACCATCCACAAATAAAGAGAAACACATACTTAAAATTACCAATAGAAATCTAGGATTTCCCACGTATTTTATTTGGAATCCCATAAAACTACAAAGATAAATAAAAGTTTTAAAATTTAACCGCTTATAGTGGTAACTAAAAGATACACACACTTGTGATGGTTGTATACATACAAACATAAATTTTATTAGTATTGAATATTAGATTTTCCCGCTTTGTGTAAAATGCGACAAAAAGGAATACCTATGTGATAAGTTGTGGTAAAATGTATAATGTTGTAGTTTCACCAATAGACGTATTCTTAAAGACAGCACATTTATTAAATACGAACATGAAAATTTTAAAATCAAAGGACCCACGCGGGTAATATTTCAAAATGGCCACCGACCTAACGCGCCGGTGCCGAGAAGCTCTCTGTTCTTTATATATAAAAAACACATTCTTACCGGAGGGGAGCACAGTGCGCCTCCTGGTGAAGGGAGGAAACACTACACCCCCACACAAGATTGATGTGTCACACATGATACTCAATCTGATTATAAAGCATAAAATAATATACATTCATATAATACACTAAAATGCAAGTAATTAGCATTACCTCACACTTAAAAATATGAAAAATAAGTATACATAACAAATTACACAAAACTAAATTAAGAATACAATTTTGATATGATTAATTATACCATAATAATCAAGAAAATTGAAATTTAAGGAATTCACATAATAAACATTAATATAAAAAAACTGTTATTCGAAAAGAAACATTAGCATTTTTTTAAATGTAAATATAGACACACAAATAATATAATGAGATACACAAAATGAGATAAAGAAAATAATTATTTACTAATTCTAAAATTTTCTTTTTAAAATTGAAAACCACATTTGTTACACTAATCGTGAGAGTGCATCAGCATGAGGCATTTTCACACCAGGACAATGTTTGATTGTCACATTGAACTTTTGTAGTGCAAAAGCCCATCTTTGTAGCCTCGCAGATTGTGGTGCACTTTTTGTTAAGTAAGGTAAAGGGTTATGATCAGTATAAAATTCAATTTCAGTCCCAAATACCCATACTTCGAACTTTTTTAAGATCCACACAATCGCAAATGCCTCTCGTTCAATAGTTGACCATGACTGTTGGGTCTTGCTTAATTTTTGACTTGCATAAGCAATTGGGTAACACTTATCACCACATTTTTGTGACAGGCAAGCAGCTATGCCAATTTGCGATGCATCTGAATAAATGGTATACGGTTTATCTGGAACTGGAGAGTACAGCGAAGGTGCTTCCACTAAAGTCTTTTTAGAAGATGAAATGTGGAATCATGTTTCTCAGTCCATGGAATGGAATCAGGTACTCTCTTTTTGGTGAGTTCTGTCAATGGATACACAAGTTCTGAATATTTAGGAATATACTCACGATAGTAATTACACAGTCCAAGTACACTACGAAGCTTCTTCTTCGTTTTAGGCACTGGTAAGTTGTTGATAACTGCAGTCTTTTCGGGATCTGGTTCATGCTTACCAGAACTGATAATATGACCCATATATTTGAGTTTTTCCAAAGGCACACTTTTTGAGGTTCACAGTGAAATTTAACTCTGAAAGTTTCGTTAAAATAGTATCCAGATGAAGAAGATGTTCTTCCCAATTTTTGGAGAAGATTGCGATGTCGTCGATGTAGGCACGTGAAAATTCTCTGTAACACGATAATGCTTTGTTCATTTCACGCTGAAATGTGGCAGAGGCATTTTTCAAACCGAAACTCATCACCGTGAAACGGTACTGTTGCCGATGAGTCTTGAAAGATGTAAGATTTTTGCTGTCTTCAGCCATGGGTATAGCCCAATACCCCTTCAAGAGATCTAACATTGTGATGATATTGGCTCTTCCAATAGAATGTATGAGCTCCACTGCATCTTCTATCGGAAAATCATTAGACACACTCTCCGAGTTCAGAGCTCTGAAGTCAACGCAAAGTCGTAGGTACCATCTTTCTTGTTAACGCAAACAATTGGATAGGCTATTTCTGCGTCAGATTCTTCAATTAAATCAAGTCGCAAAAAGCTCCTCTATCTGCTCATCAACTTTAATCTTCAAGGACTGGTATGCGATATACGAACGGCTTTTTACGTTCAATGTTCGGCTTTAAGCGAATTCGATGAGTCCCAACTTTGGCTATTTTCACATCACTTGTGAATAGTGTTTGGTGTTTTAGAACAATCGCTAGCACTTGTTCCCTCTCACTCTCCTTCAGATGATTCAGATTGATTTCATGTAGAACTCTTTCAGATGTGGACCTCGATAAATTAGAGTGGGATGGATTTCTCCGAATTCGTGGTCACCTTCAAAAATGACCCCAACTGCAAGTGCACGAGGATGATACTTCCTGATCTTATTCACGTGAACATGTCTTACAGTTCCATCGGGCAGTTTAACTTTATATGAATGGGGTGGATGGTGTTGAATTATCTCTCCAGGTCCAGTCCATCTCGCATAGATTTTATTACTAGAATCTGGTATCAGCAAAACAACTTGTTCTCCGATGCTAAAATTCTTCACAGATGACCTCTTGTTGAAGTAATCTCCATAAACCTTTTGTTTCTGAGCAGCAGTTAAAGAGGCACTCTCAGCAGCCTTTTCCATATTTATCTTCATTTCCTGAAGGTAATCAGCAGCTGACTGGGAAATGTTCGTTGGAAGATGTATTTCGCCTGCCCAGGATGATTTAAGAATGGCTAATGGCCCTCGAGCTTCTCTGCCATAAAGTAACCTAAATGGTGATACACCAGTGGTAGTGTTGCATACTTCACGGTATGCAAACAACAGAAAAGGTAATTGTCGATCCCAGCTTCGTGGATCTTCACGAATAACGTGATGAATCATGTCCTTCAATACCTTATTCCATCTTTCAACTAGTCCGTTGCTGGCCGGGTATCCAGGACAGGAACACCTAGGACTAGATCCAATCCTTTTCGTAAATTCTTGGGTTAAAGCCGACTTGAAGTTTGTGCCTTGATCACTGGCAATTATACTCGGAATTCCAGTCCTCGAAAATATTTGTAATAAAGAGTCACATGCAGTTTTGGCTGTTAGGGATCTAAGTGGTACTGCTTCAGGCCAACGTGTATGTTGATCCATCATACAAAGAACGTATTTATGTCCTCTACCAGATAGCGGTTGAATAGGTCCGATCACGTCTATGTTAACAATCTCAAAGGGAAGCTCAGGACGGACAATAGGTGTAATGGGAGCTCTATCTCCAATTTTCTCAGACTTCCGAAGCTGACACCCTTTGCATATCTGGACGAATTCAGCAATTTCGCCAGACATATTTGGCCAAAAGAAATTATATTTTATCCTCTCTTTTTGTTTTCTTAACCCTCATATGACCTCCAAAAACTGACTCATGGGCTAGTTTCATTAACTTATCTATTCTGCAACGCGGTAAAACTAATTGCATAACTGGTTCATTTAAAATGTTATCCCTGTGATAAATTAATCCATCAAAAAATAAAAATTTCCTTTGTTTAATTTTAACTCTGCACGAACCTTTTCAAGAGAATCACAATTATTCTGCTCATCTTTCATTTTAGTGTAATCCGAATTAAAATTTATATTATCTGAGTCACTCTTAACATAAAATATATCTTTCCCCCACACTCTGCTTCATTTTCATCCTTTGAAAACGTAATAGAACTATCAGCCGATTCGGCAAAAATCTCATTTTCCTTTTTATTATTTTTGTCATTTATTGAACACAAAGACTCATATAAAGCAGGAGGTATTAAAGCATCAGCATTTAGTGTATCTGTAATCGCTACCAAGCAATCCATTGGATGATTCAAAGAATTATTATCAAGAGCTATAGGGGTTTTAATTAGTTTTGCTTCTACATTTTCTCCGAATGCAGAGCTTAAAGTAATTTTTCCGAATTCATCATTACAACTAACTGGAAAGGTATCGGAATTGAATATAAAAATCTGGGTTTCGCGCTATTCAAAACACAATTTATTGCTTTCCCGTTAATATAAACAATAACATATTTCAAAGGCTCAAGGTCAACTTTCGGTTGTACATATTGCACTTGAGAAGTCTCTTTTTTCTCATTTTTTAATTTAGAATACTTTTTATTACAATCTCGAGCTAAGTGGTTTTCACCGCAAATGTAACACTCTATTTTTTTATTTAACCTACTTTGTTTTGAATTAATAAATTTGTTTTCTTTCGAATTGAGATTTATTACTTCCCGTCTCGCGTTAGGAGGGATATATTTAAAATCCTTTCGTGAGTCATTCTGATTCTGACATGCTCTATGTGTAAACTCCGAAAATGATTTTCCTTTACAAGCATAAAACATGTCACACTCTTTTCCGATTTGAATTGGTTTAAACCAATTTTTTGCTCTTGTTTTATATTTATATGAACGACAGTTTCATTATCTAATGTTTCATATACACTGGTGTGCAAAAATTAAGGACGAAGTCGAAAAATTAGCATATCAGCTGAACGAAGAGGCAGAGCGGACAGAAAGACCAATCAGGAGATTAAGGTGATGTACAGTAGCACATGCGCAAATATGCAGGTAGACGTAATGGGGGAGTGTCTGAGTAGTATAAAGCATGTTGTCGGTGTAAGATCAGTATTTCTGGCAAAGAGATTGCACGCCGTATAGCAGTTAAAATCACACCGAGTTGCTACCTCAGCGAGAAATGGCGAATAATCCATCTGTTAGACGACATCTGGATGTTTTTATCCGAGGTCGAATCATTAGGAAGTTGGAGGAAGGCCGCTGTGTGACAAGTGTGGCTGCAGAGTTCGGAATTGCTCACAGCATCGTTTCACGACTTTGGAGACAATTTCAAACTACAGGAACAGCTATCCGGGGGTTCAGTAGTGATCGTCCACGTGGAACCACACCCGCAGATGACCGGTACATTGTCTTACAGGCCAGAAGAAACAGGCGGCAGACAGCGGAGAAATCGCTAGACACACGACATAGGCGACTGGACGACCGATATCGCGTTTTACCGTGGCCAGAAGACTGCACGGTGGTGGTCTGTTTGCACGACGCCCTGTACGGTGTGTACCTTTAACGCCTGCCCATCGGAGAAGGCGTTCTCTGTGGTGCCGAAAACACCGGAATTGGAGAGACAATGAATGGGGACGAGTACTCTTTACAGATGAGAGCAGATTCAGTTTGAGTAGCGATTCTCATCGCATACTCATCTGGAGAGAGCGGGGAAGCCGCAATCATCCCTCAAACATCATTGAACGGGAAAGGTATGGAGGTCGCGGTGTTCTCGTTTGGGGAGGCATCATGCTTGGTAGTCGTACAGACCTTCACATCTTCGACGCAGGTTCAGTCAACGGAACCCGTTATTGTAACGAGATTTTTCTTCTATATGTGCGTCTTTTTAGAGGCGCTATGGGTCTGCAGTTCCTTTTCATGGACGACAATGCACCATGTCATCGCACAGTAGCTGCCGAACAGCTCTTAGAGAGTGAGGATATTGAACGTATGGATTGGCCGGCACGATCTCCGGATCTCAATCCCATCGAGCATGTATGGGATTTTCTAGGCAGACGCTTGGCAGCTCGTACTTTCCACCAGTAACGATTCGGGAGCTTCGATTAGCGCTGCAAGACGAATGGGCAGCAATGCCTCTACAACTCAATGACACTCTTCTCAGCATGGGCAGACGCTGTGAAACCTGCCTAGCAGTCAGGGAGATAATATCCCCTACTAAAGACCGGATGTTTCTTCCTGGACACCCATCACAGGGATGTTTCGGCCTTCAGTCGCATTGCGCTCCATGCTACTTTTTCAATCAGCTTCTTTTATCCCTCTGATTTCTCTTTCAGTAAGTGTTGCTTACATTACACATGTCCTTACGTATTGGGGATCTTACGGTATTAAATGTGTTGATTTGGAAAGCTTTTTGTACAAAGTTATATTGAAAAAACCGTCTCGTCCTTAATTTTTGCATACCAGTGTATGTTTTAAATTGTAACGTATGTAACGTAAGGGATGTAACGCATCACGCAATGCTCGCTATTCAGCCTTATGGGTTCCTTTTTAGTAGCAAGATCCTCTTAGCGTGCTCCGTTCAGGTCGATTGTCTATTTCATGCAGAACTGCTTGCAGTTCTTGCCTGACTTCTGTCATATGTTTGGACGTGAAATGAACCTATCTGTACGAGTTGTCTCTGTAATTGTTGAAAGTTCTACTGATGAATAATTCATTTCAAAAAATCGCTCTGTGTAAAGTCTTGTCGCTTACTACTCGTACATTAATTCTATTTCGGTATTTTCAGTATTCGAATATTCCTCAATCTTGGCAACAAATATCAATGAAGTCGCCCGTCCGGTCTAGTGGTTAGTGACGCTGACTGCGGTGCCGTAGGGTCTGGGTTTGAATCCTGTGAAAGACATGGATATTTGTGTTGTAATCCTTCTGTTCTTTGTAATGTGTGATTCACGCTTACTTCTATGTAAGCCCCGTGTGATACTTTGTGGTGCACGGGGTTATAAATGCTCTAAAAAATTATCAATGAAGTATTCTGCAAAATGTGAAGTTGACAAACCTTTTATGGGAATTTTTCATAAATATGAGACTTGATTTATGGTGACGTTTTGACTAATTTGTATCTTCTGAATGGCTTAGGAAACATTTCGAAATGATTGTTTAAGTTTCCTCAGTGTTTGTGAGAATTTATATTTTGATTAAAATTTGAGGGACTTCGGGGGTTTTACAAATAGCTCTTTCTGCACAACTCAGAAATATTTTCCGGACCCCATATTTTATAGGAAAATTTGTTTCTTTTGTTGATTTTTATCACTACATACTTCTAAGTAGGACTATCATTTCTGTTGCATCTATTTTACCCAAACATAGTGTGTTGTATTTTATTAGGAAAAATATTTCAAGTATTGTGAATAAAGAATAAGTAAAAAGTTATATTTTCAGCTTGTTATAAGTTTTACTCCATTTTGAGAGAGAGAGAATACTTTTTTTAAAAAAAAAAAAACGGCTTTTAATATTTGTGATATGAAATACATATATAGGTTATCGTTAAAATCATTGAGGGGAAGAAATCATAACTTATCTAAATCTTTAACAAATTTTGCAAGTTTAAAAATTTTAACCTTTTCAAAAAGGCTAATTACTCTGATAACGATCTATTGTTGAAGAGAAATACATACTTTCTCTCTCTCTATTAAACTCTTTATTTAAGTAATATAGAATTCAAAAACGCAGCTGTCTGTGCAGCCTGATTGTTAACGAGTAAATTAATAGTATATAAAAACAAAATTTATTACCTTGGTTTTCTGAGCATATTTTATTTAGGTGCACGTTACGAAGCTAGCTTAAAGTAATAATGAAATATATCCTTTTTTCCCCTCCTTTCGTTCTTAGATACAGCTAAGTGGTAAGCACAGCAGTCGCCCATTAATGCGGATCATTTGTTCGCAAGAGCTCCAACTTATCCCATGATGAATTATAATTACATTTTAACGACCTGCCTATTAACCGAGATAAGAGACTTTTTACCTTATGTAAAGTGGGGAAAGCACATGCATAATAGAAAAAGGGTCTTTTCCCCCCCTTTATAATACTTGTGGAGCAATGTGAAAAAGTACTCCAGCTGCGGTAGCTACAGATGTTTTAAGATACTGTTTTTTTGTGGCAAAGAAATGTATTTTACGTCTTATTTTGTACACATTATCACGCAGTATTTAGTAGTAATGGAAATGTAAACGGATTTAGGAGTTCGATATTACGTCTGGAAAGTTTTAAAATTAAGTCAATTATGTAAATAATAAAGAGATTAATAAGTTGGATACTTTGATTAGGTCAGCGTTTCTCAAACTGTGGGGCACCCCCCCTTGGGGGCGTGATAACTCTACGAAGGTGGTGCGAGCATATTTAAAGTCGAAAACAAAAGGTTATTTAAAAAATTAATTTACTGAAAGTAAACAAACAAAATACTTTCTGATATAATAAAATATACAATACATATTTACACTGATATAATACACGTATAAATGTATCAGTATTGTATAATGTATATTTTTAAATTATTTAATAATACTAAGTTAAGAACAAGTTTGATAATTATCAGTGACCCCCATGGGCTTCTATTAACACTTATCATGATAATTTATACGGTTTCCTTTGCTGCTGATTAAAAGTTAAGCGATTCACTCGCCACTGTTTACCACGTAGACGAGCGTATTTTGATGTTTTTTTAGGGGGAGAGGGAGGAGAAAAGAAATAAATAAGAAAATTCTCTGAAATAAGTAAATCCGTTGCAAACACTATGAAGGTCCTTTTGTTACATTCCAAAGCCTTCGGAATAATTTTATAGATAGCACTGCACATAAAAGATCGAACCTCGGAAACACGTATATATACGTCCAGAAAATTAATCATCTGACTGAGAAAGACGTTTATATACGTCCAGAAATTAATGCTTTGGCTGAGAGAGACCTTTATATACGTCCATAAAATTAATGCCTTGACTGAGAGACACATATATATACGTCCAGAAAATTAATGCTTTGGCTGAGAGAGACGTTTATATACGTCAGTGGCACCCACATAAGTGCTTATTGTGAAAGTATAGTAGTATTGAATTCAATACATTGTTATTGTATGGAGGGGGCATGATGAAAATGATGATTGAATAGTGGGTCGCGTATATTGAAAGTTTGAGAAGCACTGGATTAGGTACTTTAATGTGTGTGATGGTAGTATTCTTTTTCCAGAATTTTTTTCTTAGTTAAGAATTTTGAGAAAAATTTAGTCAAATTTCATTTTAATATTAGTGAATATCATTTGGTAAAAATCAATTCTATCGAATGCATTCAACCTGGTGCAAGCGATTTTTCAAAACGTATCATCCACAAATAAAGAGAAACACATACTTAAAATTACCAATAGAAATCTAGGATTTCCCACGTATTTTATTTGGAATCCCATAAAACTACAAAGATAAATAAAAGTTTTAAAATTTAACCGCTTATAGTGGTAACTAAAAGATACACACACTTGTGATGGTTGTATACATACAAACATAAATTTTATTAGTATTGAATATTAGATTTTCCCGCTTTGTGTAAAATGCGAGAAAAAGGAATACCTATGTGATAAGTTGTGGTAAAATGTATAATGTTGTAGTTTCACCAATAGACGTATTCTTAAAGACAGCACATTTATTAAATACGAACATGAAAATTTTAAAATCAAAGGACCCACGCGGGTAATATTTCAAAATGGCCACCGACCTAACGCGCCGGTGCCGAGAAGCTCTCTGTTCTTTATATATAAAAAAACACATTCTTACCGGAGGGGAGCACAGTGCGCCTCCTGGTGAAGGGAGGAAACACTACACCCCCCACACAAGATTGATGTGTCACACATGATACTCAATCTGATTATAAAGCATAAAATAATATACATTCATATAATACACTAAAATACAAGTAATTAGCATTACCTCACACTTAAAAATATGAAAAATAAGTATACATAACAAATTACACAAAACTAAATTAAGAATACAATTTTGATATGAGTAATTATACCATAATAATCAAGAAAATTGAAATTTAAGGAATTCACATAATAAACATTAATATAAAAAAACTGTTATTCGAAAAGAAACATTAGCATTTTTTAAATGTAAATATAGACACACAAATAATATAATGAGATACACAAAATGAGATAAAGAAAATAATTATTTACTAAATCTAAAATTTTCTTTTAAAATTGAAAACCACATTTGTTACACTAATCGTGAGAGTGCATCAGCATGAGGCATTTTCACACCAGGACAATGTTTGATTGTCACATTGAACTTTTGTAGTGCAAAAGCCCATCTTTGTAGCCTCGCAGATTGTGGTGCACTTTTTGTTAAGTAAGGTAAAGGGTTATGATCAGTATAAAATTCAATTTCAGTCCCAAATACCCATACTTCGAACTTTTTTAAGATCCACACAATCGCAAATGCCTCTCGTTCAATAGTTGACCATGACTGTTGGGTCTTGCTTAATTTTTGACTTGCATAAGCAATTGGGTAACACTTATCACCACATTTTTGTGACAGGCAAGCAGCTATGCCAATTTGCGATGCATCTGAATAAATGGTATACGGTTTATCTGGAACTGGAGAGTACAGCGAAGGTGCTTCCACTAAAGTCTTTTTTAGAAGATGAAATGTGGAATCATGTTTCTCAGTCCATGGAATGGAATCAGGTACTCTCTTTTTGGTGAGTTCTGTCAATGGATACACAAGTTCTGAATATTTAGGAATATACTCACGATAGTAATTACACAGTCCAAGTACACTACGAAGCTTCTTCTTCGTTTTAGGCACTGGTAAGTTGTTGATAACTGCAGTCTTTTCGGGATCTGGTTCATGCTTACCAGAACTGATAATATGACCCATATATTTAATTTGAGTTTTTCCAAAGGCACACTTTTTGAGGTTCACAGTGAAATTTAACTCTGAAAGTTTCGTTAAAATAGTATCCAGATGAAGAAGATGTTCTTCCCAATTTTTGGAGAAGATTGCGATGTCGTCGATGTAGGCACGTGAAAATTCTCTGTAACACGATAATGCTTTTGTTCATTTCACGCTGAAATGTGGCAGAGGCATTTTTCAAACCGAAACTCATCACCTTGAAACGGTACTGTTGCCGATGAGTCTTGAAAGATGTAAGATTTTTGCTGTCTTCAGCCATGGGTATAGCCCAATACCCCTTCAAGAGATCTAACATTGTGATGATATTGGCTCTTCCAATAGAATGTATGAGCTCCACTGCATCTTCTATCGGAAAATCATTAGACACACACTCTCCGAGTTCAGAGCTCTGAAGTCAACGCAAAGTCGTAGGTACCATCTTTCTTGTTAACGCAAACAATTGATAGGCTATTTCTGCGTCAGATTCTTCAATTAAATCAAGTCGCAAAAGCTCCTCTATCTGCTCATCAACTTTAATCTTCAAGGACTGGTATGCGATATACGAACGGCTTTTTACGTTCAATGTTCGGCTTTAAGCGAATTCGATGAGTCCCAACTTTGGCTATTTTCACATCACTTGTGAATAGTGTTTGGTGTTTTAGAACAATCGCTAGCACTTGTTCCCTCTCACTCTCCTTCAGATGATTCAGATTGATTTCATGTAGAACTCTTTCAGATGTGGACCTCGATAAATTAGAGTGGGATGGATTTCTCCGAATTCGTGGTCACCTTCAAAAATGACCCCAACTGCAAGTGCACGAGGATGATACTTCCTGATCTTATTCACGTGAACATGTCTTACAGTTCCATCGGGCAGTTTAACTTTATATGAATGGAGTGGATGGTGTTGAATTATCTCTCCAGGTTCAGTCCATCTCGCATAGATATTATTACTAGAATCTGGTATCAGCAAAACAACTTGTTCTCCGATGCTAAAATTCTTCACAGATGACCTCTTGTTGAAGTAATCTCCATAAACCTTTTGTTTCTGTGCAGCAGTTAAAGAGGCACTCAGCAGCCTTTTCCATATTTATCTTCATTTCCTGAAGGTAATCAGCAGCTGACTGGGAAATATTCGTTGGAAGATGTATTTCGCCTGCCCAGGATGATTTAAGAATGGCTAATGGCCCTCGAGCTTCTCTGCCATAAAGTAACCTAAATGGTGATACACCAGTGGTAGTGTTCGGTACTTCACAGTATGCAAACAACAGAAAAGGTAATTGTCGATCCCAGCTTCGTGGATCTTCACGAATAACGGGATGAATCATGTCCTTCAATACCTTATTCCATCTTTCAACTAGTCCGTTGCTGGCCGGGTAGCCAGGACAGGAAAACCTAGGACTAGATCCAATCCTTTTCGTAAATTCTTGGGTTAAAGCCGACTTGAAGTTTGTGCCTTGATCACTGGCAATTATACTCGGAATTCCAGTCCTCGAAAATATTTGTAATAGAGAGTCACATGCAGTTTTGGCTGTTAGGGATCTAAGTGGTACTGCTTCAGGCCAACGTGTATGTTGATCCATCATACAAAGAACGTATTTATATGTCCTTTACCAGATAGCGGTTGAATAGGTCCGATCACGTCTATGTTAACAATCTCAAAGGGAAGCTCAGGACGGACAATAGGTGTAATGGGAGCTCTATCTCCAATTTTCTCAGACTTCTGAAGCTGACACCCTTTGCATATCTGGACGAATTCAGCAATTTCGCCAGACATATTTGGCCAAAAGAAATTATATTTTATCCTCTCTTTTGTTTTCTTAACCCTCATATGACCTCCAAAAACTGACTCATGGGCTAGTTTCATTAACTTATCTATTCTGCAACGCGGTAAAACTAATTGCATAACTGGTTCATTTAAAATGTTATCCCTGTGATAAATTAATCCATCAAAAATAAAAATTTCCTTTGTTTAATTTTAACTCTGCACGAACCTTTCAAGAGAATCACAATTATTCTGCTCATCTTTCATTTTAGTGTAATCCGAATTAAAATTTATATTATCTGAGTCACTCTTAACATAAAATATATCTTTCCCCACACTCTGCTTCATTTTCATCCTTTGAAAACGTAATAGAACTATCAGCCGATTCGGCAAAATCTCATTTTCCTTTTATTATTTTTGTCATTTATTGAACACAAAGACTCATATAAAGCAGGAGGTATTAAAGCATCAGCATTTAGTGTATCTGTAATCGCTACCAAGCAATCCATTGGATGATTCAAAGAATTATTATCAAGAGCTATAGGGGTTTTAGTTTTGCTTCTACATTTTCTCCGAATGCAGAGCTTAAAGTAATTTTTCCGAATTCAACATTACAACTAACTGGAAAGGTATCGGAATTGAATATAAAAATCTGGGTTTCGCGCTATTCAAAACACAATTTATTGCTTTCCCGTTAATATAAACAATAACATATTTCAAAGGCTCAAGGTCAACTTTCGGTTGTACATATTGCACTTGAGAAGTCTCTTTTTCTCATTTTTTAATTTAGAATACTTTTTATTACAATCTCGAGCTAAGTGGTTTTCACCGCAAATGTAACACTCTATTTTTTTATTTAACCTACTTTGTTTTGAATTAATAAATTTGTTTTCTTTCGAATTGAGATTTATTACTTCCCGTCTCGCGTTAGGAGGGATATATTTAAAATCCTTTCGTGAGTCATTCTGATTCTGACATGCTCTATGTGTAAACTCGAAAATGATTTTCCTTTACAAGCATAAAACATGTCACACTCTTTTTCCGATTTGAATTGGTTTGAACCAATTTTTTGCTCTTGTTTTATATTTATATGAACGACAGTTTCATTATCTAATGTTTCATATACACTGGT